>ML785996.1:647030-679022 GCA_009831015.1 Picea engelmannii | reverse complement strand
CTGTCAATTTTGATGTAATACAGCTTTATTTCTGAGTCATTCATGGCCGCCTGCCGTCTTTTTCTGGGCCACATGGCACAAGTTTTAGCTTACTCCTTGTTTGGGCATGACATGATAAAAATCTTTCGTCACAGCTGGTAAAACATAGTAATTTGATAACGAGTTTTCCGACGAACACCACATGTCAATGATATTCTGCAATTAAACGATATCAATGCTATCCAACAATCTTTATCCCTTGCCATACACCTTCCACCCTACTGGGAAAACCTATTATAATTCAGTTGTGAATGCAGTAATCATATGTGCATGTTGGTCTCCCATTTTGTCATAATTAAAGCACCTCTTTTTTTATTACCATTCCACTTCTATACCTAAACATGGCCTTATTATCCTTAAAATCCATGTTTTTAAGCCTTAAACATTGCAACAAGTATTTAAAGGTAATGATGGTTTATTTTAATGAAGTTCCTAAGTTATGATTGTTTGTTTTAATAAATTTCCTAAGTTCTCCATAGATTTTAATGAATTTTTGAACTAACATTTATTAATGAAGAATTTCAATTCAATTTGAGTTTTTGAAATAACAATTATTAATGAAGAATTTCAATTCAATTTTTGTACCAACTATGTAGTTCTGATACATATATGAGCACCCAGGTGGAAAATGAGCACATGGGTTTTGTAGATCCAGTCCCCAGTATGGTCTAGGTTTCTTGGTTCACTCCTAGGTCGCACATGGATGTCTCCAGTCGTGATCAAGGGTTTCATAGTCAACAATGTGTCGAATTAGCAACAATTAACTTTCTATGAGATTTATGGGAAAACAAAGAAGAATCCGACAATTCTAGAACATGGATTTTGTGCAGGATGGTCTCAATTAAGTCATCCACGAGCAGATTTCTAAAACATGGCATGGTTAGGGAGATATGGAAGTTTTTTTTAATTTGGGTTTGCCCATATTTATATTGCGGCCCGTTTTTCAAGATGTTCAACGAAATGCAATTCATAGCTAAAAGGAATACCATAAAGGATCATCAGTTCATTCAATTAGTTTCCATAGGTTCTAAGTTTGTCCTCAATGATTCAAAGGAATCAAGGATGGTTTGGTTCGGACATATCTCCACTATTTTCATACTTTGTTTCCAAGGATGCAGGGGACTACTTCGATTTTCATTTCTGGACTTTTCTGTATATTATAATGATCTGTAATGTAAAAGAGAAGAGGGATATTAGCGTTGAATTGCACCTTGTTTACCGCTATGGGACTTGAGGGATCATAGCAATGTTCAATTCCCACAATCCAAGATGGGGATCTCACCAAGACCGAAGACCGTTACATGATGTAACTTTGATTCCAAATTAATCAATACAAAGTTTAATTACTATTGATGGTGCATATTTGATCTCCTTACTGTAAGTTTTTCATCTCACTACGAGATGTTAAGGGCCCACCACATGGGATGCATAGTTGATTTATAATTCTATTAGCTTAGCTTTTTATTTTAATTTGATTATATTTTGTAGAGCTAGGGTATGAATTGCATATTTAAGTATAAGGTTTCTCGTTTATGATCCATGGCATTTTATGAGTAATTAAATATGGAGCTTATATGTAGGTTGTTTTGTCTCTCAAGATATTAACATGAGTGATATAATCACTTCTCAGTGGACGAGTGTTTGAAGCTTAGATAGTTTAATGTTTTACCATTGCCTCTCCTTCTATGTCAATGCACATTTACAGAGTTTTTGTTTTTATTACAAATGTTGGCTTTCTTAAGGAATAGATTTTAAGAACTAGTAATTGCTTCTCTTAGAAACTTTGCCATTATGTTATAAACAAGTGGATATATCAAGTTTGTTGACAGTTGAATCACGTTTGTACATAGACAAATTGTCTGGATACAAGAGTGGAGTGCCACCATAAATTTGTCACATTGGGTGTATTACTTGTAAATTAGAGTGCCAAGGACTTATTTCTCATAATCTTTACATTTGAACTAATAAATCAAACATTAGATCAATAGCATATAAATAAGAATTTGATATTTTTAATCTAACTGGTTTGAATGGATGGTTCTAAGTAAAACTTTTGGGCACATTCGAGTACCTTGTTTCATTTGATTGTGAAGAGTAGCTAGGATTTTCTTTTGATTAAAACCAAACCTTATATGAGAGAGCATGAACACTTAGATTAATAAGTGAAATATTGCATCTTGGTTCTTCGAAGGAGATTTGACAAGAGAATTAGTCATTGAGTTTTTTTTTCAAATTATGTACCAGCATTCTGATTTATTTTGTTAACAAATTAAAACTCCATTGATTGAAATTAAGATGAGAACAAATAAAGGACATATGCATACATAGATCAATGATCTAGACATGATAACATGAAAAACCATTGAACTCTGCTCATGCTTAATAACAGTCATATGGACAAAGTGAAGTTGTTTAAGATTTCTTAGAGCTTTGATGAATGCATGGATTGCAGTATGGTTTACTTGTCTTCTGAGAAGTTAGAGTAGTTTAGGACTTCAAACTTTTATCTGCATACAACTCATAAGTTTACAAATCGGATTCACAAGTAAAGGATTTATTAACGACAATTAATTGAACCAACATTTTTGGAGCCGTTATTGGAGAGATATTAAAAGGTAAACGATAGAAGGATAGTTTTGTTAAGTTAATTGTTTATGTTTGGTTTTCTCACTACATTACAGATTTGGTGGCAGAAAAGACGATAAGACGCAAAGGCGTCACTTCTTAATTTCTGCAAGGGTTCTAGCCTACCACATTCACTTTGGTGAGTCTATCCAAACTCTTCCCAATCATGTAACTGACTAATGGTTAGACCTAGAGATTGTAGATTGCTTAAGTTTTCTTTGAATGGTGTGATTTCATTTATTTTCCTTACTCTAAGGTGTTGTAAGAGCCCCAATACTTCTATTTCATTTATGAGTAGGAGCTCTAGAAAAACAGAAAGAACTTGAAAATGTTCAAGAATGTGTTGAGCAAGTAAGGACTTATCACTACAAGGAATTTCTTAAACCATTGTCCAAAGTTCAAAATTGACACGAGGGAGGAATCTGCATCTCGAGAATTAGAGGACATCTATGAGCTCAATCCACAAGAAGAGAACCTAGAATTATTCCTTAACAATCCTTGAAAGCATATATAAGACTCATGGATAACATTAGATGGAGAATCGACACTAGAGCCAAAGATCGAAGAATTTCCTGGATGTTTTTCGCGAGATCCCTTGTGCATCCAGGAGTTTCATGAACAATTTTCCGATGAGATTTATTGAATGACAACCAAAGAGATCCTAGGAGACAAGAAATATATTGAAACATGGTTCCCAACCATCATCAGGACACAATACTACTCCATTGTTCAACATTTCTTGGCACCATCTCTTCTAGAACAATTGGTTTCTCATATCCCAACAATCATGGAGGTATACGTTTCAAATTTGGATATTAGTTTAACATAGATCCTGTTGTGAAAATGGATGCATTAGAAATAGTCCTACACTTGAAAAAATGTTTTCTTCTTCAAGCAAAGTAGGATAATGTAAATAATTAAATAAAATAGAAAAAAGAAAAATAAGTCCAGTTGTGAAAACCAGTTTATTGGTGCAACTGAACATGAATTTTCCTTGAAAATCGGGCGTCGAAGGGAAAGACTCAATGAATTCTACATTTAGTTTTGTTAGAAAAAAAGGATTGCAAAGAAATCAAATAAAACAAATGCAGAAATAAAACATAGAAGATACACAATACAATAGAGACACAAATATACGTGTTTCACCCAGTGTGGTCTATGTCCACTAGAGAAATGGTCAGGTCCTTCCTTTTTATTATTCAATAAAATGAAGGGATACAACCTACATCATGCCCAATGTAACTTCCTCTTCATTCTCTCACAGTCTCCTCCCTTGGAATACAATATTGACTATCACACACAACCGCAATATGATTCCCTCATAAAAGAGGGTTTCCTTATAGGGTAAAAATCCCTAACATAATTTCTACCGTCAGATATGCGACCTTATAATGAACAGTCCAGATTAACTATGAAATTACAATATCTTACAAGGAAATTTTTCCCAAAATTTCGCTCCGGAGGCGTTGCCCCTGAATTCCTTGCTAGCAGGGGGCTCCATTAATTGTCACTGCCCCCCCCTGGACCGTCCTGATGACATTATTGGGGGGGGAATCCCCCCCACACCTCCCTAATCACAATAGTGGGGGGGAAATCCCCCCCACAACCCTCATGAAGAAATGGGATCCAAGCACAGCCCTCTGAATCAGGAAGATAATCACACTCCACAACCAAAAATTTGTTGGTTCTACCTTGTATTCTTCAAATCATTATATTCGGATGATGTTGGATTCCTTAAGGTCTACCTTTCAACAAGTATCGACCCATCAATTCCAACATATCATCTGAGATCGAGATTACAGACTTGCATACATCAATGGAAAGATTTATCGTTGTCAACTATGGGAATTCATCAAGGTCTATTGATTGCTAGATCTTACAAGTGACTCGACTTCAACACATTCATTCGTACCTAGAAAGATGTAATAAGGCACCTTGACACTAATTGACATTAATGGTGAGTTGTCTTGTCTTCGTTAACAACATACATTAATGGTTGGTAATCCAACGAATTCTTTCTATGTTCAACTTCAACAAAAAATTATTCATATAGATAGAATTGTGCAAAGTTATGGGTTTATGGTGAAGATTATTTGGTTTTTGGTTTTGACATCAGTTTGCATATTTCAACAGTGTGCAAATAAAAAGGAAATAATATATAGGATAATCAAGTAGGAAGAATGTTTCAAAAGAGGGAGGTTATGTTCCTCAACAAATATTTTGCATCAAAATCATCCCTCTTCTTTGTGAAGAACATAAAGCGTAGTTATATTTCGACACTTCACCCCATGTTTCATTGTTCCTGTTGTATTTATTGACACTATGATTCCATTTTCCTTCAGTATCATATGTATCTTGGTGCCAAGTTTAGCGACCAACACTCATCCATCATCTTTTCCTTTCAGTTTGGTTTTGATATTTTCATTATGAATAAGTTTAGATTTTCAAAGTTCTTAAGAGATTTACAACATGTATAAAAGTTGAAATTCATTTATCTCTGATTGGAACAAATCTTCTAATCATTTATCAACAACAACAATACTTTCATCAACTCCAATTCCTTCAATTGACAGTATCAGTTAAAAACAAAGGAAGTTGGTTGTGTTGGTACAAGAACTGTACATGAGGTACAAGAAAGCCTATAATTGTGTTTTGAGAAAAATTTTAAAAGTGACATGCCTTCATCTCCCAATACAAAGGCTTGTAAAGTGATATACGCTTCCATGATCAGTAAAAAACCCACTACCTGTGTCGGATCCAACAACAAAATTTTCAGAGTCAGTGTGCTACAATGGTCTTTTATGCTTCAAAATACTTTTGTATTACCTTTCAGACCAGGAAAATATATGTAAGTGAGGTAACTAAACAATTCATAAGTAAATATGTTTTTTAAGCTCTTGTCAATTTATTAAGAATAAAGGAATTTCTCTTTGCAACAACCTCATGCTTGTTGTTTTACCTTCTCCTTCTTATCCCACCATTAAACCAATGTACTTACATTTACCATTTTCTTTGTATAATTGACCTTTTTTACCTTTATCTTGACACCTACATTCTATCCTTATGGGACCTTACCCATTACACTTGTTTATAATAATCGTTTCTTCATTAATTATATGGTATGCGTGTATACATTGTTTACCATCTCTCAACTATGTCACACCTTTGATACATTTATTGTACATAATTCTTGTGACATATTAACCATATGGCTTATTACATGTGCTATAATGCTTCTCATTTATCGACCACATGGTATGAAATATACATATTAAACTGATTTCAAAGGACACTTACAAAACTAACCATCATCATCCACTAAGCTTGTACAAGCAAGTCTGATCGTTCTTTCATTACATCAAGAAGGCCGATTGTTATATAATTTCCCATAAACTTGTATGAAATCGTTTGTGAATTCGACCATTGTAACTCATTTGAAATCACCAAAGGGATTCCAAATGAGTTTCATTCATATCACCTAAGTTCAATTGTATCAGTATCCAAACCATCAATAATTTAAACATTCTCTTATATGATCGTTGCTCAGTGATAATTGAAGTTCTTTTCCTGACTACAAAAATTGCAGTTGAAATGGCGGTCGAATGTCATGAGATGACATCTATGCAAGATTTGGAGGCTCTTCCTGAATACAATATGTGTTGAAAGATGCTTAGGGAAGCAGGGTGGTGCAAATTGTTTTTTTCAAATTCCAAGGATATGATGATCGGTTGACACTTCAGTTTGCTAAGGGTTTCAATGGGCACATAGCACGAGTTGGGGATAGGTAATGGAAGTCTCCAAGAAGATAATATCTCATGCCACTGGTTTGCCAAGAGAAGGAAAGAGATGGTTCAATAATAAGCCTATGGAATTGACTACAACCGATTCCTCAAGCTAGCATACTAGAATGAAAATTGGACCAAAAGAATACCTCGGGTTTGTCTCAAAGATGAATGTATGAATCCCTTGACAATCTTACAAAGGTATTTAGCATCTTACCTTCAAACACCATATTCAAATTTTGATGCATTTTGAGTCTGGTGGATAGTTAAATTTTCCATATTATTTGAGGAAAAGTTTCATAAGAGTTTATATTAGCACAAGTTGGTAAATATGTTGATGATAAAAAAGATGAATAGTAGAAATTATCATTGAGAGAGTTTCATAAACCAAATCATGTTTAAATTACAAGGGTGTGATATCCCACAACTTGGATTTTAATTATTATTCCTCTTATTGTTTTTTTTAGAATTTTAGTTATCTTTCCAAAAAGACAAATTGGTTGAGTGGTCAAAATTGAATTGTAAGCCCTTATTATTTTTATGAAATAAACACATGTGGAAAAAGGGGCACATGTTGAAGCATCTGTTAAAACAGGGAGTTAGGAATTCAAAGGGGTTGGCCAAGTGGCAACAGACTGAGACAAGCTACAAAGTTAACTTAAGTTCAAAAAGACACATTCCATATTTATAGGAGAATATTTGAATAGGTGTACAGTTGAATCTGACAGGTGGTCAATGAGCAGGAGGATCAAGACAAGTGTCACAAGTCCTAGGAAAAATAAAATAATTTATGACAAGAGAATGGGACACCATTCGCAAAGGAGATGAATTGGATAGTTGGAGAAAAGATATGCGCAACACTACTTGACACAATAAAAATTCTACAAAGATTACTCACAAAATTGGAGCTTAGATTTATGCAAGAGGCCACATAGGCATTGATGCAGATGCCACCTCTGCCTCGACAGAGTCTCTGCGTGACCTCCCGGTCTTAAGGATCGTTCAATCTATTTCGTGAGATGAAGTGGCTCGTTTGATTCTCTGCTGGAATCTCCTTCCAATTGATCCACAGGTCCTTTCAGAAACTCCCCTGTGCGAATAGCACTAGGCGCGAGTTTCACCTTTCCCAGGCGACCACAGCGCTATGACCAAGGGCCTAACCAAAAGTCACTTGTCGCAACCTCACGATATCGCAAGTTCGTGAATCAAAGCTCCCAACTCTTCCTTTCCAGACTCACGATACCCAAAATGCCAATACGGGTATAGCTCCTTCCCTTGTCAGTGCCCTCCGCATGTGACCATCGGCTAGGCTAAGTGCTAGCTCCCATCACAACTTCGTGACTTTGCAAGTCTAAGGGTTGAGCTCTCATGCTCTTATCCCGTGAATCCCCGAGATGTGAGAAGTCAATGGAGTGTTGACTCATTTCTCCAGGTGATGCGTGTCTACCTATCAATCATGCAGGCCCCACCTTGTGGTTCTGCCACGTATTCACACGAGCCTCGGCTCTCGGCACTTCGCGACTTCTGATGTCGAAAGTGACCCCTCTCAACCTCCGAACCCCTGAATGCGTGATAGCCGATGGGGTTCCTGATCCAATGGTCCTCCTGTTCTCTGGATCCAATGGTTGTCTTCTCCTCGCAATTTTGCAACTTCACGACTTGGAGCACCCAACCTTTGGGCTCTCACCTTGCGAACTTCCGAGTTTGCAAGATCTGAATCCTGGACCCCTTTGGCACTTCGCCGATCCTTCGATCTCTACCACCTATCCTCCTCAGATGGACGGTCCTGATCTCTTCACGACTTCGCTACTCGCAAATTCTAGGCACTCACCTCTATGAGTCTCGGTGCCCGGATCTTCGAAACGGACGATTTTGTGACATGCGTCCTCCCATAGATGGATGACTCAGATCTAATTCGCCCTTTCGCAATTTCTGATGTCGAGGGCCCGGACTCTCATCCTCCGGACTCTCTTCCTCCAGACTCTCGAACTCCCGAATGCCGAAATCCTGATACCAACTCCTTCGGGACTTTCACCTTTGCTTGTGAGGTTTAAACCTCAAGCTCCTGGACATGAATCCACGGTCCAGATCTTCTCGGCTGATCTAACGATAGTTGTTGCTCCTTCTGAGCTTTGGCGCACTTCTTCCCAGGCTTAGAATAATTCCAATGTTCAAAGGCCTCGACCTTTGTTCTCCTTTACCTGCGAGCTCTTCAACTTGAGTCCTCTCCTGCGCATATAAAAACGATGCTTCTCCGGAGATTTAGGGAACCCCGAAACCTTCAAAGAGTTCTGTGACTTCTGATATCCTTGCAGAGTCTTCACACACAGTGCTATCTCTTCTGAGCTTTTCAGATACTCAGGCCTCTAAGGGATTTTATCCTTTTTCCCTTCTCCTTCAAATGGAGAACTTGGATGCCCTCCTGGCTATCCTTCACTCAAGCAATCTCTTTCTGAGTGTTAGAGGGTGTTCAACAACTCTGCGAAGACCCTTCAGTGGACTCTTCTCCTATCTCTGAACTCAAAGAGTTCCTTCTGTGCGTTATGTCACTTACTCAATGCCCTCCTGGTAGAGTTGTATAGAACTCCTCAGAGCTTATTTCTTCTTTTGAACTCACAAGAGAGTTCTTCTCTTGTGCACTCCTTGCACTAGCTCAATGCCTACTTGGTAGAGATTTAGAGAACTCAAAGAGAGTTTCTATCTGCAACTGTGTTCTTCCCCACATCCTTGCCTCCTGAGGTGTTCAGTAACCTCACAGGTCTTCTCCTTGAGTTGGTGATTTCAACTCCTGTGCCCACCTGGCACGTCTTTGTCTAAATCCATAGAGTTTAGAAGTGCTTCTGTGCACTGGTATTCAGAGACCACAGTACTCTATCACGCCCTCCTAGCATGAAACCACAAAGAACCTCTCAAGCCTGAAAATAAAACAACTCCCTGCCGATGCACAATCACAGCATACATTCACAGCATATGAAGAACACATGAAAACATCTACACAACACAGAATCATGCAGGAAAAACTGCTCTGGCTTGTATTAATAGAATGTTTATTTACAAGGGTGTTCTGAGCGCAGACTGTAACAACGTCTCAGCTCTCTCTCTTCTACTCTCTCCTCATAGACTCTCTCTTGTGCATACTCTCTTTCACAATGATCTTTTTACATGAGGGGGCTCTTAGAGTGCTTCCCTCCAACCTCGCCTACCCTATTCAATTACATTGAATGGGCTGTCTAGTCCACAATCTGGATCTAGATCTCAGCCTTCAACATTTAAGGCCTACCTACTTCTACGCCTGTTCAAAGCATGGCCTCATGGCTCAACAACCTAAAACATTTAAATACATTCAATTTCAAAATTGAAAACGAGGGCTATGCCTCTCTTCAGCCTTGAATGCACGCGCTAATGTGGTTGGCTGGCTGGCTGGCTGACGTGGAGAGATGCTCCTGCATCAGGCATCCCCTTGTATTCCAAACTCATCTTGTGGGTGACATAGGTGTCAAAGACACTAGTCTAAGGTTGGGAGTAACATGGACTTCAACATGTGGTTTCCCCAAAGTTCAAGGTTTTATTCTTGTTATGAATCTGTTTGATCTTAATATGTTTTTATTGTGCATTACTATGTCTGATTTATTGGCATAAATAAATTGTACAGAAATTAAGTGCATTATCAAATAGGATCAATGAATATCATTAGTTAAGTAGGGGAACTATGAAATAAAGCAATAGCTATTTGGATCCTATATCTATGAACATAGTCATAATACCAGTCTCAAAGAAATAAAATTTGTAGGTATAAACTAGTCAATAAACCAGAGTTTATTCATATAAGAGATTTGAAAGAAAGGGAAACAAGCTTTCAATATATATGATGCATACAATTGAAAAGAAAATAGTTTCAACATATTACATTATGCATGTACCCAAAAAAGAAAATGGTTACAGGATTTACAATTACATTATGCATATATCCGAGAAGGGAATAGTTATAGAGATAACACTTAAAATTACCCTATGCATGTATCCATAAAGGGAAACAGATTACACAGACAATATTTTTACATTGTACATGAATCCGAACAGGAGAAACAATTTATTGATTTCATTATGCATAAAGGGAAAAAGATATAGAGGCAATATTTTTTATTTTGCAAGAGAATCGTTACAGAAACAAACTTACAAAGTTACATGCATCAAGGTAAAAAGCTATAGAGGAAATATTTTTTATTTTTTATTTTTCAAGAGAATCGTTACATAATCAAAGTTCCAAACTTAACAATTAAACAAAAATGCACCACGCATATAATCGAAAGGAACTCATGCATAATTTAAACCAAATGCACCATGCATGAATACATAAGGAATTTGTTGTAGAGCTTAAATGCAATGATTCATGCACGAATTCGAGAGGAATCATTACATTTTGGCAAAACCCAGTCACATATACAAGAAAGGAAACCGATACAACAATCATGTATATTTCCACAAGGGAAATACCCGTGAAGAGAAGAAAAACTAAAATAGTGATTGTATATAAATTTATGGAAACAATAACCAGGGTATTACAAAGTATGAAGATGCATAAATAACAGACTTCCATGAACGATATTACATTTTTAATTTAGAACAATCCTAAAGTGTAGTGCCAAACTTGAAGGCAGTAAAGGTTGGTACTCGAATACCTTTTTGGGAAAATGTATTCCAGTGTCTCCACTGTACCAACTTCCATAATTCCTGTACATTAAATAGTAACACAAGTTTGGATACAGTTTAGAGTCATTTTAAAAAAACAATAGAAGTAATTACATAACTAAAATATCAACTTATCGTGGGTATATCGACTATTTTTGTATCTCTATCCACCACATCGAACTACACCGAATGCACAGGAATTCGGAAGGCTTATGGGTACCCTCACAAAAAAATATGCAGGTCCCATCATTAGTCTTTTACCCAAGAGAAAAGATATCAATAATTATAAATAAAACAATTATTACAGAGTAAAGCTAGTAAGTAAAACAACTCCATGTGAAACCAACATTTCTATTTAAACATGAGTCCTAGCTGGGTTCAAATCTCATAAATGAACTGAACAGGATCTTTGAACTATCAAGTTCCATAGAAAAATGAGTTTAGAGGTAAGACCTGTTAGAATATAATGGATGTGCTTGTTTTCCATAGACAATATCACTATTGTCACCCAACCATAGGCCGAAGCCACCCTCAGAGCACCTTAACCTTGACAGAGTGATGCAGGAGCATCGCCTTCACAGTCATCAATGCACACATGGAGGAGAGAAGAATGCCATTTTAGCAAACCCAGAAATTCAAATCGAGCATTAACTCATAATTTATTTGGGTTGTTGAGATATTTTGTTGAGCAAATTTTAAAATCGTAACTTGTTTCAAAAGTCTCTAAGGACTGTAAGAAATCGTAGACATGGAGTGTTGAATCTGTCTAATAGTAATTAGAAGTTATCGTAATAGGATTGAGTAGGTAATAGTTTTAATTCTGAATTGATAGATTTCAGGAATAGGACGAGATAGCTCAGGGAGTCGGTCCTTAAGTTTTTCATCTCACTACGAGATGTTAAGGGCCCACCACATGGGATGCATAGTTGATTTATAATTCTATTAGCTTAGCCTATTATTTTAATTTGATTCTATTATGTAGAGCTAGGGTATGAATTGCAGAGTTAAGTATAAGGTTTCTCGTTTATGATCCATGGCATTTTATGAATAATTTAATATGGAGCTTATATATATCTTGTTTTGTCTCTGGAGATATTAACATGAGTGCTATAATCACTTCTCAGTGGAGGAGTGTTTGAAGCTTAGATAGTTTAATGTTTTACCATTGCCTCTCCTTTGTCAATGCAGATTTACAGAGTTTTGTTTTGATTACAAATGTTGGATTTCTTAAGGAATAAATGTTAATAACTAGTAATTGCTTCTCTTAGAACCTTTTCCACTCTGTTATAAACAAGTGGATATATCAAGGTTGTTGATAGTTGAATCACATTTGTACATAGACAAATTGTTTGGATACAAGAGTGGAGTGCCACCATAAATATGTCATATTGGGTGTATTACTTGTAAATTCGAGTGCCAATGCCAAGGACTTATTTCTCATAAGCTTTACATCCGAACTAATAAATCCAACATTAGATCAATAGCATACAAATAATAATTTTATTTTTTTAAACTAATTGTTTTGAATGGATGGTTCTAAGTAAAACTTGTGGTCACATTCTAGTAACCTCATTCATTTGATTGTTAACAATAGCTAGGATTATCTTTTGATTAAAACCTAACTTTATATGAGAGAGAATGAACACTTAGATTAATAAGTGAAAGATTGCATCTTGGGTCTTGGAAGGAGATTTGACAAGAGAATTAGTCATTGAGTTTTGTTTTCAAATTATGTACCAGCATTCGGATTTTTTTTGTGTGAACAAATTAAAACTCCATTGATTGAAATTAAGATGAGAACAAGTAAAGGACATATGCATACATAGATCAATGATCTAGACATGATAACATGCAGAACCATTGAAATCTGCTCATGCTTAGTAGCTGTCATATGGACAAAGTAAAGTTGGTTAAGATTTCTTTCTTGTTGATTTCTTAGTGTTTTGATGAATGCTTGGATTGCAGTATGGTTTACTTGTCTTCTGAGAAGTTAGAGAAGTTTAAGACTTCAATATTTTACCTGCACATACTGTGTATACAACTCATAAGTTTGCAAATTGGATTCACAAGTAAAGGGTTTATTAACGACAATTAATTGACCCAACATTTTTGGCGTCGTTACTGGGGAGATATTAAAAGGTAAACGGTAGAAGGATATTTTTGTTAAGTTAATTGTCTATTTGGTTTTCTCACTACATTTCATATTTGGTGGCAAAAAAGATGATAAGACGCAAAGGCATCACATCTGAATTTCTGCAAGGGTTCTAGCATGCCACATTCACTTTGGTGAGTCTATCCAAACCCTTCTCTATTATGTAATTGACTAATGGTTAGACCTAGAGATTGTAGATTGCTTAAGTTTGCTTCGAATGGTGTGATTTCATTTTTTTTCCTTACTCTAAGGTGTTGTAAGAACCCCAATACTACTTTTTCATTTATGAGCAGGAGATCTAGACCAGCAAAAAGAACTTGAAAATGTTCAAGAATTTGTTGAGAAAATAAGGACTTATCACTACATGGAATTTCTTAAACCCTTGTCCAAAGTTAAAAATTGACACGAGGGAGGAATCTGTTGTTGATTATTTGGGTTGGTTTTCATTGATATCAACCCTTGAAGAAATTTCGGTAGAGAATTCTAGTAGCACAAAGGTTTCGATAATGGACCCAAGTTTGTTTGATGTATAATGGTATGAGTTTTACTATATTTGAAGGTAGTTCTATTCTATATGGATAGTACATGTCATGCCATTTTCGGTGGTATGTGGAACGTCACATAACTCCTCACGGTTAGAGAGTTATGACCATGTGAAGGTGGAGAGCCCTCATGGGTCATCTAGAAGCCCCAAAAGTTCAAAGTCGTCAAAGTGGTTGCAAAGAAGAAATTATTTAAATAATGAAGTGAAGTGATGAGTGTACTATAAGTCAAAGTGGATACAAAATAAATTATTTAAATAATAAAGTTAATGGAGAAATCACTAAGTGGACAAGTGGTTAGAAGTGGATTAACCCTAAAATAAGGAAAGTGGTGTAAGAGATTTTAGAAGGTAAATAATAAAGTGAAGTGATGAGTGTATTATAAGTTAAAGTGGATACAAAATAAATTATTTGAATAATAAATTTAATGGATAAATTACTAAGTGGAAAAGTGGTTAGAAGTGGGTTAACCCTAAAATAAGGAAAGTGGGTTAAGATGGTTAAAAGGTAACCCCTTGAGGAAGCTACATGAAAGTATAAATAAGAGGAAATGCTCTCTCATTTTAATCACACTTGAGCATATTGAATATCTACAAGTGACTGAGGTAATCAAAGGATATCTAAGTCGAATGTCAAAGGGAAGGTGAAGTAAAGAAGGCTGAAATTCAAGGGAGGATAAATTCTTTTGATGATGCTTTCTAAGGTATGTTATTTATAGGTCATCTCACCATTTTCGCAATAATTTTTTTTCTAGAATGATTCAGACCGTGAAATTGGGAGGCCATTGAGGAAACATATCCAAGTAGCTATGGGTCATTGTATTTTTGGAGTTACACTCCATGGAAAATAGGGTTTGTGGCTAGTCCTGAAACTAATCTAAAACAAGTGTTTCGGGTAAAAACGTCATAACTTATTCATAACATATCCAAATTCAGTAAGACCAAATGTATTGGTTAGAGTATTGTTTATAGTATTATGTGTACCATTTTCAGATCCATACAAAAAATATTCCGTGCAGGGAACGCTCTACAAGTGATCTCTCTAGAATAAGCCAGAATTCAACAAGGTATGCCATTTTTGCTATAACTCCTTTTCTGATAGGTTCCAAGTAGTGAAACCTGGAGGGATTGAATAAAAGACACTGAAGAGCATTTTGCACTATTTTCATATGTTTACGCATTACAGGTAAATAGTTATGATTATTTCAAGTTAGGGTTATTGACTAATCCAAAATTAGTCATGTGAGACTAAAGTAAAGTTTGATGAAAATGCTAGTCTCTTGTTGTTAAAGTTAAGGAATTTTTTGAACTAACATTTACTAATGAAGAATTTCAATTCAAATTCTGTATTGCCTATGGATTTTTGATACCTTAGTTTATAGGTTTGCATATATGTGCACGCCCAGGTGGAAAATGAGCACATGAGTTTTGTAGATCCGGTCCCCATTATGGTCTTTGTCCCTTGGTTCACGTCCAAGTTGCACATGGATGTCTCCAGTGGAGATCAAGGGTTTCATAGTAAAAAATGTGTCAAATTAGCAGTAGTGGACTTACGATGAGATTTACGGGAAAACGAAGAAGAATCTGACAGTTCTAGAACATGGATTTTTTAGCAGGATGGTATCAATTAGGCCATTTGTAAGCAGATTTCTGAAATATGTCATGGTTAGGGAGATGCAGAAGTTTTTTTAATCTGGGTTTGCCCATATTTATGTTGCGACCCATTTTTCAATATGTTCAATGAAATGCAATTCATATATGAAAAGAATAGCATAAGGGATCCACAGTTCATTCTATTGGTTTCCATAGGTTATAATTTTGTCCTCAACAATTTAAAGGAATCAAGGATGGTTTGGTTCGGTTATATATCCACTATTTTCATACTTTGTTTTTGAGGATTCAGGGGACTACTTCGATTTTTATTTCTAGACTTTTTTATATATTGTAATGATCTGTAATGTAAAAGAGAAGAGGGATCATAGTGTTGAGATTCCTGAATTGAAGATATACAAGATTATATTGTTGTCCTTTGTTATTAAAAGTATGATGTACCAAGATTGTTACATGTTGTAACTTTGATTCCCAATTAATTAATACAAAGTTCAATTACTATTGATGGTGCATATTTGATCTCCTTAATGTAAGTTTTTCATCTCATTACCAGATGGTAACGGCCCACTACATGGGATGCGTAGCTAATTTATAATTCTATTAGCTTAGTTTATTATTTTAATTTGATTCTATTATGTAGAGCTAGGGTATGAATTGCAGAGTTAAGTATAAGGTTTATCATTTATGGTCCATGGAATTTTATGAGTAATTTAATCTAGATCTTATCTGTAGCTTGTTTTGTCTCTGGAGATATTAAGATGAGTGTTATAATCACTTCTCAGTGGACGAGTGTTTGAAGCTTAGATAGTTTAATGTTTTACCATTTCCTCTTCTTCTTTGTCAATGCAGATTTATAGAGTTTTGTTTTGATTACAAATGTTTGCTTTCTTAAGGAATAGATGTTAAGAACTAGTAATTGCTTCTCTTAGAACCTTTTCCACTATGTTATAAACAAGTGGATATATCAAGGTTGTTGACAATTGAATCATATTTGTACATAAACAAATTGTTTGGATACAAGAGTGGAGTGCCACCATAAATTTTTCACATTGGGTGTATTACTTGTAAATTCGAGTTCCAAGGACTTATTTCTCATAAGCTTTACATTTGAACTAATAAATCCAACATTAGATCAGTAGCATACAAATAAGAATTCGATATTTTTAATCTAACTGATTTGAATGGATAGTTCTAAGTAAAACTTGTGGTCACATTCCAGTACCCTATTTCACTTGATTGTGAATAGTAGATACGATTCTCTTTTGATTAAAACCTAACCTTATATGAGAGAGAATGAACACTTATATTAATAAGTGGAAGATTGCATCTTGGGTCTTGGAAGGAGATTTGACAAGAGAATTAGTCACTGAGTTTTGTTTTCAAATTATGTACCAGCATTCTGATTTTTTGTGTGTGAACAAATTAAAACTTCATTGATTGAAATTAAGATGAGAACAGATAAAGGACATATTCATACATAGATCAATGATGTAGACATGATAACATGTGGAACCACTGAACTCTCCTCATGCTTAATAGCAGTCGTATGGAAAAAGTAAAGTTGTTTAAGATTTATTTCTTGTTGATTTCTTAGTGTTTTGATGAATGATTGGATTGCAATATGGTTTACTTGTCTTACGAGAAGTTAGAGTAGTTTAAGACTTCAATATTTTACCTTCACATATTGTGTATACAAATCATAAGTTTACAAATCGGATTGAAAAGTAAAGGGTTTATTAACGACAATTAATTGACCCAACATTTTTGGCACCATTACTGGGGATCCATTAAAAGATAAAAGGTAGAAGGATAGTTTTGTTAAGTTAATTGTTTCTATTTGGTTTTCTCACTACATTGCATATTTGGTGGTGGAAAAGACGATAAGATGCAAATGCGCCCTTGCTTCTCAATTTCTGCAAGGGTTCTAGCCTGCCACATTCACTTTGGTGAGTCTATCCAAACTCTTCTCTATCATGTAATTGACTAATGGTTAGACCTATAGATTGTAGATTTCTTAAGTTTTCTTCGAATGGTGTGATTTCATTTATTTTCCTTACTCTAAGGTGTTGTAAGAGCCCCCATACTACTATTTCATTTATGAGTAGGAGATCTAGACCAGTAGAAAGAACTTGGAAATGTTCAAGAATTTGTTGAGCAAAGAAGGACATATGACTACATAGAATTTCTTAAACCCTTGTCCAAAGTTCAAAATTGACACGAGGGAGGAATCTACATCTCAATAACTAGAGGATATCTATGAGCTCAATCCACAAGAAGAACACCTATATTTTTTCCTTAATAATCCTTGCAAGCATATAGAACACTCGTGGATAACATTAAATGGAGAATCGACACTATTTCCTGGATGTTTTTCACTAGGTCCCTTGTGCATCCAGGAGTTTCATGAACAATTTTACGATGAGATTTATGGAATGACAACCAAAGAGATCCTAGGAGACAAAGACTATATTGAAACTTGGTTCCAAACAATCATCAGGACACCATACTATTCCATTGTTCAACATTTTTTGGCACCATGTCTTCTAGAACAGTTGGTTTCTCATATCCCAACAATCATGGAGGTATACTTTTCAAATTTGGATATGAGTTTAACAGAGATCCTGTTGCGAAAATGGATGCATTAGAAATATTCCTACACTTGAGAAAATGTTTTATTTTTCAAGCAAAGTAGGATAGTGTTGTTGTTTTTCTTCATATAAGATATGATCGATATATTATTACAATGATGATTGTTCCATATATAGAGAACATATGGTGACCATCCATGAAAGGATGTGTCCCTTGGATAATCAATAACTATTTATTATTATCATTTACTTATTACATATAGTATTTAATAATAAATAATTATATTATTAATTATTAGTCCAAGGGAATGTCTTCCCGATGTTGTCCAAACATCAACACTCCCTCTCAATGAGGGAGACATTCTACATCATGCCAATCTTGTCTCTGAAGTATACAAACTTCACCCTAGACTCATGACACTTGTCTTTTAGTCTTGGGAGACATGTCTCTCCCACCTAAACCGAGGAGAAACTCCTTTCATGGCTTTCCCTCTGAGCCAATTGACTCTCTCTGAGATCATGCTCACTCTGGGTCCGCATGTAATATCATATAACATATTGAGTCTTTATCATTCCTTGTCAAATCACCATGAATAGGACAAATACTACACCAGGATATTTCACTACATGTACAAACCTATGAGTGAATGTCATCATGATGCTAACTGACACGTGGAAAGCACTTCAAGCACCTTGATTCCCTATTATTCCTTGTCATGATCAAGGAAGGACTATGCCTGGGCCCATTTACCACAAGTGCACCTTTATGATAAATGTATCTTATCTCCCTTGGTATACAACCCAATTTAGGAGAAGGTTTTCCCGATGTTGAAACATCAACACTCCCTCTTAGCTAGGGAGGTATCTTTCCACAGTAGTAAACAACTACTATCTAGTGGTACAAAACCACTGCTAGTAGCACACAACTACTATCTAGTGACACACAGTCACTGCGAGTGGTACACAACCACTATAGTAGAAAAAGGTTTGTCACACATGGCACTCCCATGTACACTTCTAGAGGCTACTCCCTCTAGAAACATTAGGGTCAACTCCCCATAGTGTGTGACATCAAGGTAAAATCCTTTGACATGTCCTCATGTGATCTCCACAAGGGACGTGTCCTCATGTGCTCTCCACAAGGGACATTGGGATATAATTCCCAACCCACTTATCCCTTCTCGGATAAGTGTCCTCATAGATCAACTCAACTCAGTTCACAGAGGAGTACGATCTGGAGAATGTATGTCACACATGGCACTCCCATGTGGAATTCTAGAGGCTACTCCCTCTAGAAACACTAGGGTCAGCTCCCAATAGTGTGTGGCATCAAGGTTAAATCCCTTGACATTTCCTCATGTGCTCTCCACAAGGGACGTTGGGCTATCCCTTCTCGGATAAGTATCCTCACAAATCAACACACTTATCCCTTCTTAGATAAGCCCAAACGCACTCATCCCTTCTCGGATAAGTGTCCTCATAGATCAACTCAACTCAGTCATAGAGGAGTATGATCTGGAGAATGTCTCAGGAAGCTGCAAACATCAACACTCCCTCTCAGCGAGGAATGCATTCTCTACCAGGCCAAGTCTGTCATGGAATTACTCGAAATTCATCCTGATAACAGGTTTGGTAAGAACATTAGCAACCTTCTCATCTGTAGGAGGGTACTACACCAGTACTACCTTCATCTGCACCATGTCTCGAATGAATTCCTGCGAGAATCCTCTGAAGCCTCACTGCTTACATGACGCACATCGTTGGCTACAATATATTTTTCCTCTGCAGTACTGAGTGCTATAGAAGTCTACTTCCACAAATCCTTACTGATCTTGAGTTGAAGCAACACCCTCTGGTTCCCTTTCTGTCAACTACACTCTCTACCTAGTCATAATTGTATATCTCTGTAGCCTCTCTTCATCTCTTGAGACATATCCAACTATACCACATTGGCACACTCTCTATTGCAACTTAGTCTTCTCAAATCACGAGCTGGATCATGGTTCTTATTGCAAAGAACTATTTGGCTCTTTGCCTGAGAGTAGGTCCTCCATTCTCTCTGCAGCTACTCCCTCTGTGATTCTACAACTTCTCCCTCTGTGACTTTGTAATTTCTAAACACTGAGACTAAGAGTATATTCTCTACTCTGTCAGTAACTAACCTCCTCTAGGGCTGCTCTCTATGGAAATGGATCCTCCACTCTCTCTCTGCAATTTCTTCCTCTGCAACTTCTCTATTTGGAAATGAGAGTGGCTCAATAACTACTCCCTCTCGAGTTGGAGGTGTCTCTTCCTCCTTCTCTAGACATAATTCAATCTCTTCTCCCTCTGGATGTAGTACTACCTCAATCTATGGGAGTGCCTCTGCATACACTGGAACTGCTTCCATGCCTACTCCCTCAACATTTCATGGCTCGAATCATGTACTAGGATTTCTATAACTGCTCTCTATGAGTCTCATATTGTATCTTCCTCCATCACAGGGTCCATCACCATAGCTTGTGTTCATGGTTATTGGAAATGTCTCTTGTATTTGACATGGTCCCATGCTTGGAGGTATATTGCTCCTAGAGACTACTTGTCTCTAAGAATCATTTCTAGTGATGTCACTCCATGAAATTATGTTTGGAAGGTCTTTCCCTCCATGTTTGATTATTTTCATGAGCTAGATGACTCCCCTTGATTCTTGACTTCAAAATAGATCACGTTACCTACCATGTGATCTCGGTGTCCACTAACCAGGTTCCCCTTTTGGAGACTATACCAGAAAGAGAGAAGATCAAAGGGACTGATCTTATTTTCTCTTTCATTACTTGCACACTAGCAATATTGATGACATGCATAACATTATTGAGCACCCATACTAGGAAAAGTGGCTCAAATACAATAATACATCTTTTGGCCTCTCGTACCAGGAAAAATGGTCCTTCAAAGAATTAAGGGTTCCTGCATCAGGAATATTGACCCTTTCTACCCAATATTTACTATAGTAATTGTTTTCATGAGAAACTGAATTCATCGATAGTCTCATGCAGCTTTAATTGTCACAATGAATAAACATAGGCTCAAACATATGACCAAATGAATCTGCAAGGAGCTTTTGAAACCATACTACTTCGCGGACTACCACATTAGATGCTATGTACTCCACCTCTGTTGTACTGAGTGTTACAGAATTATGCTTCCTACTAAGCTAGGAAATCATAGTAGAACCCAAGATAAAGCAGCAACCCAATGAAATTTCCTTGGTTCACTCATGAACTGACTCAAGGAGCTCACAACAAAACATATATATGGCTTGGTGTTCACTGGGTACATCATACATCAGGGACCCAACTAGTTGTTTGTACATCGTAGGGTCCACCGGATTTGAGTTTGAAGCTGCCTCATTCAACTTATTAAAATTTGATACCATGGGAGTAGGCCATGGACCTGAAGTCCATCATCCCAGACTTCTTCAGGATCTCTACTGCATACTTTCCTTGTGAAAGGAAAATCTCAATAGATATTTGCCACACTTCTAACCCCAAATAATAGTGCATGAGGCCAACATCCTTCATGTCAAATTCAAAGGCTAGCTCCCTCTTACATTTTTCGGTCTTCATCATTACTCTTCATGGACATATTTGCAATGCACAACCTCCATATATGTGCAACCACACCTTTAGTTATCCAAATGGAAGTAACCTTGAGAGAAATCTGAATACATTTTTGAATAGTCTTGTTAAAAGAACGTTCAAAACTGGGTATAACACTTCTGTGTATGGAGAATTTCCTAACCAAATATATGGCCTCCTCTAATGTAGTGGAAACACAATAGCACAACAATGCTTCAACCATTCACAAAAGGCAATCTCTACCATTCGACAAATATGCGGGAATTCCATTGGGGGTAGAGTTTGGTTAGAAGACTGCTACATACGTTATGAAAATGTTAATTTCATAGGTCCACTGGATTATTTTGTAAAATATCGTTACAATCCACAAAATGTGTCCAAAACTAGTGTATTTAACACGACTCTCAATTTTTCATGTGAAGAAACATCTAGATTAGGATATGCTTCCATAACAACTGTAGAATCCTTGTCTCGAATGATTTATGGTCTGGTCCAATGTTCGAAATATATATCTACTGACAATTTCCAAAAATGTTTATCATTTGTCGTCAATAATATAGTCACATATTATGTTGGAAGTCAAGGAGTTGAGGGTTTCCTTGGAAGATATGAAGTTTGTTATGAAATATACAGTTTATTTTATTCGACTGCACATCCACCCTCCCCGACACAAGCACCAAAACTGAAGCATAATAATAATATGTGCTTGAACCAGTCACCCAAGCCTTCACACAAAATGCTTATAATTATAGAGCTTACGACTAGCTTGGTTCTCGTGCTTTTCATGTGACTTGCAAGACTATCTTGTGGCTTAGAAACCGCGACTCAGGGGCATCTAAGCCATCAAAATCACCCAAGTATCACACCTGAACTGAGCCACACCAACCCTTAAAATCGTACATTACCACATTAATCCACTACCATACATTACTGTAGAAAACACAGAAAAATCAAGATTATTAGCAATCGAGACCTCATGCCCAGAGTCCACAGGTTGACTTATTCTATATTGTACCCTAGTTTAACATTCAGCTAACAACCAAGAGGAGAATTTTAACTTGCAATCTCCAGGCAAAGCCTTGGCTAGATCCGGATCGATGCCAAACATGCAAAGAACAGAGGGATAGTTATTCTCGAATTCACAAAAGCACGTAAGATTTGTCTTGCTTAATACACTACAACAGGCTTGAACCGACGATGGAGGAGGTTGTGTTACAACAATCTTACATGGAATTAGGTCATCCTTACTCATGTTGCAGATCTGAACGACCCCTCCAGCCACAGAAATGCTAGCGAGCACTACTATTGTAACTATTGTCATCCTGGTTATCTTCATAGGCTTCATCTTTCTGATAAGCTTAAGAATAAGTGGGAGATGCTTCTGCATTGTCTTTCTATTAAAGCATAGTCTACTTATATAACCGATTGGTTTTCAGAAAATGCATGAACCTTGGCCTTTTCTTTTGCTTGTTGATTTTTTTTTAAGCTGATAAAAATTCCACGTCAATAATTGAAGGAATATGCTTCCGTGTAACAAAACATGAGCTAGCTCTCTCATTTTCCTGGGCCCTCCCATGAGGAAGTCAAACTCAGTCCCACTCTGGTACCATGTTGTTTTTTCTTCATATGAGATATGATCGATATATTATTACAATGATGAGTGTTACATATATAGAGAACATGTGGTGACCATCGATGAAAGGATGCATCTCTTGGATAATCAATAATTATTTATTATTATCATTTACTTATTATATATAGTATTTAATAATCAATAGTTATATTATTGATTATTAATCTAAGAGAATGTCTTCTCGATGTTGTCCAAACATCAACAAGTGTAAATAATTAAATAAAATAGTAAAATGAAAAATAAGTTCAGTTGTGAAAACTAGTTTACTGGTGCAACTGGACATGATTTGCTTGAAAAATGACAATCGGCGACAAAGACTCACAATAAATTCTACATTTAGTTGTGTTAGAAAATCAGGATCGCGGAGCAATAAAATAAAACAAATGCAGAAATAAAACACAAAAGATACACAATACAATAGAGACACAAATATACGTGTTTCACTCAATGTGGACTATGTCCACTAGAGAAATTGCCAGGTCCTTCCTTTTTATTATCCAACAAAATGGAGGGATACAACCCACAACACGCTCGTTGTAACTTCCTCTTCTTTCTCTCATAGTATCCTCCCTCAGAATACAATATTCACTATCACACAAAACCACAATACAATTACCTCATAAAATAGGGTTTCCTTCTAGGGAAAAAACCCCTAACATAACTTATACCGTCGTATCTACGAACTTATAATGACCGACTCAAATTGACTATGGAATTACAATGTTTTAGAAGGAAATGTTTCCCAAATTTTCGTTTCGAGGGCACTGCCCCCGAATCCCTCACCAAGAGGGGGCTCCATTAATTGTCACTGCTCCCCACCCCCCACTAGACCCCCCTGACAACATTAATGGGAGAGAAAGCCCCCACACACCCTCTTGGACCCCCCTGATGACAGTAGTCAGGGGTAAATCCCCCCCACACCCCCTCCCCCCATCAAGAAATGGGATCCAAGCATGGTTGAAACGAACCTCTGAATCAAGAAGATAATCAAGCTCCACAACCAAAAAGTTGTTAGTTCTACCTTATACTATTCAAATCATTATATTCGGATGATGTGGGATTCCTTAAGGTCCACCTTTCGACAAGTCTCGACCCATCAACTCCAACACATCATTTGGGATCAGGATTAGGGACTTGCATACATCAATGGCAAGATTTCTCACTATCAACTATGGGAATTCATTAAGGTCTCTTGATTGATAGATCTTATAGGTGACTTGACTTCAACACATTCATTTGTACCTAGCAAGATGTAATACGGCACCTTAACACTCATTAACATTAATGGTGAGTTGTCTCATGTTGGTTAACAATATACATTAATGGTTGGTAATCCAACAAATTATTTCTATGTTTGACTTCAACAATAATTTATTCACGTAGATAGAATTGTGGAAAGTTATGGGTATATGTTGAAGATATTTGGTTTGTGATTTTGACATCAGTTTTCATATTTCAACGGTGTGCAAATAAAAAGGGAATAATATGCAGGACAATCAAGCAAGAAGAATGTTTCAAAAGAAGGAAGCTATGTTCCTCAACAAATATTTTGCATCAAAATCATCCCTCTTTGTTGTGAAGAACTTAAAGCGTAGTTCTATTTGGACACTTTACCCCTTGTTTCATTGTTCCTGTTGTAGTTATTGACACTATGATTCCATTTTCCTTTAGTATCAGATCTATCTTGGTGCCAGGTTTATCTACCAACACTCATCCATCATCTTTTCATTTCATTTTGGTTTCGATATTTTCATTATCAATAAGTTTAGATTTTGAGAGTTCTTATGAGATTTACAACATGTATAAAAGTTGAAATTCATTTATCTCTGATTGGAACAATGCTTCTAATCCTTTATCAACAAAAAAATTAATTTCATCAACTCCAACTCCTTCAATTGGCAGTATCAGTTAAAAAGTAAGGAAGTTGGTTGTGTTGGTACAGGAACTATACAGGAGGTACATGAAATCTTGTAATTGTGTTTTGAGAAAATTTTTAAAAGTGACATGCCTTCATGTCTCAATCCAAAGGCTTGTAAAGTGATAGATTCTTCCATGATCAGTAAAGAACCCGCTACTTGTGATGGATCCAAAAACAAAAGTTCCAGAATCAGTGTGTTACAATGGTCTTTTATTCTTCAAAATACTTATGCATAACTTTTAAGACCAGGAAAATATATGTAAGTGAGGTAATTGAACAATTCAGAGGTAAATATGTTTTTTAAACTCTTTTCACTTTATTAAGAATAAAGGAATTTCTCTTTGCAACAACCTTATGCTTATTGTTTTACCTTCTCCTTCTTATCCCACCATTAAACCATTATACTTACATTTTTTGAGCAGCGAAAACTCATTTCATCAATACAACATAAACAAACAAGACAAGCATGCGCATAGGAGAACACAGATTTACGTGGTAAAACCCTCATTCACATTATGAGGGAAACATCCACGGGACGATGGAAGTCATATTTTATTATCAAGAAAACCAGGAGATTACAAATTAGACATAGGCTACTGGAAATCCCAGGAGAGGGCTCGAAGCCCTTGCTCATCAAATGCCTCTAAGACAATCATATTTAAACAACATCTCCATCAGTTATACAAAATTGATTACATTAATTGTTGCCCCTATCTTAGTTGAGTGGTTTCAACAAGAGGCAATAAATTTGCCTTAAATCTTGGTCAGTTTAAACTGCCTTATCCAAATAGTTGTTAGATTCCTATCAATATCCACCTTTACAACAATTTACCTGATTCCATGCCATTGTCCATTCATCACCTTCTTACAAGCTAAAGATAGGTGATACTAGTTGTTGGGCTCTAAAGATGTCTTAAAATATAATCTCTATGCATCATCCAAATGTAGGCGTTGGCACAAGCATTTTACTTGTCACCTACATAGGTTCTTACCTTCTGTTTTCAATACTCATCCTCCAGAGATGCAACCCCTGCAAAGGGACAACAATCGTAACAAAAGGAACAACAATCGTTTCGTTCAAATAAACAACAAAAAGAACAACAATTGTGATAAGGGAACGACAGTCATTATATTGGGCCAAACTAATGTTGTATTAATTGAGTTGTAGTACTTGCCCAAGTATCTAATTTGTCAACCGGAGGTTCGTAAACTGACGAAGCACACACAAAGTATATGCAAGATTGAAGCGAGACTAATCTATTCTAATGTTTAAGCTACAACTGAAATTGAATCATTAATCTAACACATGACTGAATTAGAATCATTAATCTAACACACGACTAAAATAAAATCATTAATCTAACACACGACTGAATTGAATTAATCTAGTTGCGTAAATGAAATTACTCTAAGAATGGGAAATTTCGTAAATGGAAGTAATCTAGAAATTGAGAACTACATGAAGGAAAAACAAGCACAACATGTGAAGAGTTGAATAACACAACAACATATGTGAGCTCATGCCATTGAAGCATTATTCTATTACAATAACCAAATCAATCTTCATAACAAAATAATAAAAGCATGAAAACCAAAACCACGAATCAAAGCTAAGAATCCCCTTCTCTTTCTAATCCTAATGACTACCATTAATGACTACTCTAATTCTCTACTTACAACTGAAATCTTGTGAAGAGAGAGCACTCTCTTTTATACATGAGAGCCTTGAAGATAAGATAACCATCTCATTATTACAGATCCACTTTTCTCTCAACCTATTTCCCATTATTACAAAATATAATCCCTTTAAATCCTCACACATATCTCTCATATATCTTGGATAAGATATTCTAACGAAATATCCATGATCTTCTCCTTGGAATGGGCTTGAATTATCTCCTCAGATATTGAAATGGTGGAGGAAGTATTCGAGAAGTCCTTTGAATTAATCCTTCACATATTCCTACACATTACAAAGCTCACACATATTTGAGATATATATGAAAACATGTCAATTTTCTAACATTTAATCACAAATTCTCTTTTAATACTAAAATGAATAAAGTGGAGAACAATAAAGTGAAACCCAAGTATATTTATGGAAATGATATCGTGAATGGTTAATGGGGTGATGAAATGTGAAGAATGATGAAGGGAAAGGTGGATGAGAATAGGATATTTCTGAGCCCCAACACTAGTGCTTCCAAAACCAAAGCACCCATTTCACTACTCCACCTGGATTTGTCATTTGACCACTGACAACACCAACTGTACGTGAAATATCCCATCCTTTCATCACAATCATCAATATTTCTACTATCATACCATACATGAGACATATAACCCTTTTCTTCTTCATCACTTGGACACAAACCTGAAGAGAACTTATAATGGAAAGCTAAAAAATATTTTACCAGTTTCACATCATTCATACTAAATTTCTTGAGTATCATTACCATGTACTCGAGTTGTGATAACCTAAAACTTACCATCAATCCTGTCTTTGTGAATTTCTATGCTCAGTATTGTTTTGTTGTTCTCAGATCCTTCATCTCGAACATCCAAGTCAACTGAGCCAACGTGTTGATCTTAACCATGTCACTTCCTACTACAAGCATATCATCAACAATCTAAACACCAAGATAGTGAGTACCATAAATACAATGGTTACACTCACTTCTTGTAAATCTTGACTCACCGTGAAGGAATCTGCATCTTGTACAATTCTCTGGTCTAGATCTAGGCCATACAATAATTACTTGAGCTTTGCAAACAACTCTCATGTCGTTATCCTGAGCACCTTCAGTGCTCCACCTCGAAATCTGTATTCGAGACCATCACCAAAAGAAGACGAAGCCAACCAAGTGAGCTTGACACAAGCTCACCTCAAGAAACTTTCAATGGAGTCCTAGCTCAACCTTAACATGAACATCCCCTTGACCAAAATCTGGCCAAGGTGGCCAAATAAGCATTCAATGCTCACCTCCAGGCCCATTTATAATGGAGTTACAACTAGCCTTTAAGCATGTTTGATTATATGCGATTACATGGACATAAAACCATGGACAACTAACATGACCCGTAAAACTCACCCCCTATCACCTAAGTCTACGTCTAGACTTTTACTGACGAGATACCAAGGGTACGCATACCTAAATGAGGTCTTACAAGCCATATGCCCAATTATATGCCAAATTTAATTTACAACTCCAAAGAAAAATAAATGTTCACACAATAACTCGACCATGAGATTGTTGTAATTTACCAACACTTCTCTCTCTGGTTGCTTGACCACAAAGTTGTAATAAAAAACAAAAAATATGTAGCCTCCAACGTATCTGCTTCATTCCAGCCAAGCAATTTTTAACCGAGTGCTACCGCTGCCTTATCATGCCATTCTTGTTGTTATGCAACCAATCACAGCCTCATTCAGAGACTTGATTCCGAAGTGGAGTAACCTTCACACACTCGAGTGATGCCAACTACTAGAGCTCTGCCACGCAGGCCCTCCCGAGGGTGACATCCACGTCTTCTTGAGATGACACCGACATTGTCTTCCACTGAGGTGCTTCAGGTTGTATGCTGCATCCGCCACCTTATGGATCTCCACATCTTTTGGCTCTCCGCCTCATTGCAGCTCAATGTTCCCTTCAGATTTGAGATCTTCCACCTTCCCAGCCGCTCAAAAAAGGACTGGATTTGGCTGTGGCTTCCACTGTCGCCTCGCTCATACCGAGAAAGAACATATCGATGACAACAGTGCCTGGGGCCTTACAATTTGCAGTTATCTGAGTGCCCCTCAATTCCTACGCCAGGATTCTCGTCATCATCTCCAGCGCAGCCATGCTGGTCGAGTAGGCGCCTAACCTTGGCATCATCAATCCCCTTGAATTTCACAAATACAAATGAGAAATATTACCCAATAAATCTTTTGATGTTCATTACATCACGAACTGGACTCCGTCGCAACCTTCGTAATAGTCATCATATGTTTAAACTCCTCAAAATCCACGAGCCCATCAGAATCCACATTACAAATCATTCGTTCACATTGTCCCCATCGGCTAATCCCAGCCTGGTGAGCACGCTCTTCAACTCTGTCACGGAGATAAAACCATCATCGTCTTCATCGAACACCTTGAACGCCTCCCATAATTCCTCGTCTTGCTCTGTCCCCGTCGTGCCCTCCAGCGTCGGGGTGTCGTAGCCGTATATCTGGTCTCCCACAGACCGGTGCAGGGCAGGGAACCTGTCGAAATCCAGCCTGTGGGCCCTGTCCTGGAAGAAGTCGTCAATCGTCGGTTCCAGATCGAGCGGCGGGATGGGAAAGCCAAGCTTCTCTAGGGCATGGTCGAGCTCATCGACGGATATCTGACCGTCGTCGTTACTGTTGAAAGCGTCAAATATTCTCCTCAGCATCACGTTGTTCAAGCTCTAGTTCCGCAGCCTGAATGACCAAGAGGGCCGGGTAGTCTGCCATCCAGCGATCCGTATGCGGTCGATGGAGGCATCTTCTTCTGAATAGATGGTTGTGAGAGAGACTGGAACATACAGGGACCTGTAAGGCCGCAACTTCACACAGATTTCGCTCTTTAATTGTCAGATTGAATCTCCATGCTTCGATTGAATTCGCCTTCACACGTCAGATCTCACTCAACGCACATGCAAGCTGAACGATCTCAATGTCATCGAGCTCCTCTAGATCGAACATTCTGGCTGCAAGTCGATACAAAGCTCCTCGAGACAATGTGGTTTACGATTGTTGCAAGCTCTCTGTTACGAACTTCTCCATTATCTCATGACTACGTCTTGGTCTCCCCCAGTTTTATGCGCAGAGATTCATCTCCTCCTCTATGGTTTTGGCGCTGCTCTATTTACCACGATTTGGATTTGGAGATTTGAGGTTGCTATATATTCACGATTTGTTGGTCTCACGGATCTCCAACCGGATCTGATACCACTTGTTTAGCAGCGGAAGCTCATTTCATTAATACAATAGTAACAAACAAGACAAGAATGCACATAAGAGAACACATATTTACATGGTAAAACCCTCCTTCACCTTATGAGGGAAACATCCACATGACAATGGTAGTCATATTTTATTATCAAGAAAACCAAGAGATTACAAATCATCCATAGGTTATCGGACAACCCAGAAGAGGGCTCGAAGCCCTTCTCATCAAATGCTTCTAAGACAATCATATTTAAACAACATCTCCATCAGTTATACAAAACTGATTACATTAATTGCTTCCCCTATCTTAGGTGAGTGATTTCAACATAAACAATAAATATGCCTTAAATCTTGGTCAGTTAAAACAACCTTATCCAAATAGTTGTCAGATTCCTAACAACATTTACCATTTTCTTTGTATAATAAACATTTTTTACCTTTATCTTCACACCTACATTCTATCCTTATGGCACCTTACCCATTACACTTTTTTATAATAATGATTTATTAATTAATTATATGGCATGCATGTATACATGGTTTACCATCTCTCAACTATGTCACACCTTTGATACATTTACCACATAGAATTCTTGTGACATATTAACCATATGGATTATTACATATGGCATAATGCTTCTCACCTATTGGCCACATGGTATGCAATATACATCTTCGCCTTCTTTCGAAGGACACTTCCAGAACTAACCATCATCATCCACTAAGATTGTACATGCAAGTCTGACCGTTCTCTCATTACATCCACAAGGTCAATTGTTATATAATTACCCATAAACTTGTATGAATTTGTTTGTGAATTAGACCATTGTAACTCTCCAAATGAGTTGCATTCATATCACCTAAGTTCAATTGTATGAGTATCCAAACCATCGATCATTTAAACATTCTCTCGTATGATCGTTGCTCAGTGATAGTTGAAGTTCCTTTCCTTGCTACAACAATTGCAGTCGAAATGGTGGTTGACCGTCATGAAATGACATCTATGCAAGCTTTTCAGAATCTTCCTAAATACAATATGTGTCGAAGGATCCTTAGGGCAGCAAGGTGGTGCAAATTGTTTTTGCCAAATTCCAAGGATATGATGATCGGGTGACACTTCAGTTGGCTGAGGGTTTCAATGGGTGCATAGCGTGAGTTGGGGGATTGGTAATGGAAGTCTTCGAGAAGACAATATCTCATGCCACTGGTTTTCCAAGAGAAGGAAAGATATGGTTCAATAATAATCCTATGGAGCTGACTATAACCGATTCCTCAAGCTAGCATACTACAATGCAAATTGGGCAAAAATAATACCTCGGGCTTGTCTCAAATATGAATGGATGAATCCCTTGATAATGTTGAAAAGGTATTTAGAATCTGACCTTCCAACACCATATTCGAATTTTGATGCATTTTGAGTTTGGTGGATAGTTAAATTTTCCATATTATTTGTGGAAAAGTTTCATAAGAGTTTATATCAGCACGGGTTGGTAAAGATGTTGATGATAGCAGAGATGAATAGTAGAAATGATTCTTGGGAGAGTTTCATAAACCATAGCATGTTTAAATTGCAAGGGAATGAAATAGTATAAGAGTGTCATGAAGAACAGGGCATCAACAACATTAAACATGGTTTGAATGAAGACCTTGGCTCCCTTGAAGCCAAGGAATTCATATTGTTGGAAACGGTGACAACAAAGCTCATCCATAGGATTCTAGATCCTATAAACTAGGATTGGTTGAAACAAATGCAACCAAGTTAGAATACGGGTGAGATCAAATCAGGATTGGTTGTAACCAATGCACCTAAGTTAAACTATGGATGAGATTACATTTATTA
>ML785996.1:581499-619962 GCA_009831015.1 Picea engelmannii | reverse complement strand
AACATCAGCATGAAGAATATCCCACTATCATCGTTACCCACTTTCAGAGGTATGTCAACTGAAGATCCAGATTTATTTTTATTTGAGTTTGACATATTATGTAGAAGCTATAACTACTCAGATGATGCCCAAAAACTTAAGCTCTTTCCTGCTAGAATGAAAGATTCAACCTTAAGATGGTTCATGAGCTTAGGATAAAATACAATCCTTTCTTGGGATCAAATGAAAGACACAATTTTACGAAAATACCAAGACTATTGTAAGGATAATGTTAAAAACAGCATTTTTAAAATGCAGCAAACAGAAGATGAAAGCCCTGAAGACTACTTAGAAAGGTTCTTATACAACTATCAAAATTCAAAACTATTCACCACAGACCCAGCTATAGTAAGAACTGTATTCTTGAAAGGTCTCAGAGATGATTGCATAGAAGTTTTAAACTTGTTGAGTTCAGGAGATGTACACCAAAAACCTTTTTCAGAAATTGCAGATTACTGTAGGAGATACTCAAGAGGACAAGCTAAAATAGACAAAGGACCAAGAGATCCTTTTAGCAGAAATACAAAACAAAGCTTAGGGACTGTCACTAGAACTAAGTTAGGAAACTTATTGGAGAACTTTAAAACAGACATCTTGAGCACAATAAGTAACCAGTTAGATACTCTAAAACTGAAAAAGAAACAAGAAGAAGAAGCTGCTTTAGCAATATTTTGTCATAGATGACGAAAGAAGCACAACAACGAGAAAGAATGCCCATTAAATGTCATAGAAATCTGTGGTTTGTGTACCCTAGAACACCCTACATCTGAGTGTCCAACCTTGCTTGAGCTACAAGCCATGTATAGGGGAGGAGGAGTCTCACAAGAACAACCGTATCCTTCCAGAAGACCTTAGAGAGCCCAAAATCCCAATACATTTTATGATCCTAATACACAATATCAACAACAACAATGTGGCCCTTCCCTAGTGACCTATCCACAATGGACACCTTAGCAAACTCAACCTTGGAAACAAGGTTGGAGGGGACCTATGTATGGAAATCCCTCTTACCCTACATATCCACAGTACCCTACAAACATTTCCCAATTACTACCTGGATTCAATCCACCACATATGCAAGCTTTACTCCCACCTCCTATACAACAGCAATTTACAACCCCCTTGAATCCTAATCAGCAACAGTAGGTATCTATAAATGCCAATCAACAACCACAAAACCAAGCTTCCCACAATCCTCTGAGACCAACAACAATCTCTGCCCAGCTAGTCCCTAACCCTAATAATCGACCCACCCACCCTGTGTAGAATACATAAGTTCAAACCTTTCCCACCTATGAAATTCAACTACGATCGGGGAAAGTTGTAAACCAATCATATCCTGCAGTAATAATTCAGGAAGAAAATGATAATCATTCTGAGGAAGAAAACACCCAAACCACCCCTGCAGAAGAAGAGGCCTCTCCTCCTATCCTAATCATTTCTCAGTCTATACGGGTACCCCAACAAATTAATCTCCCACCTTACCCCGAAAGACTATTAGTAAATAAACCCGACCCATTTTTGCACAGAGATATAGAAGATGAATTACGAAATGTGTGCATAAAAATACCTTTACTGAAAGACATTAAGGATATCCCTATATATGCCAAAATCATAAGGGATCTTTGCATTAAGAAACCAGGAAGGAAGAAGAAGGAACCTCCTCTTGTTCAGGTAGTGGGACAATTATCTAAATTTATCTCTGAAATGCCATACAAATACAATGACCCTGGAAATCCAGTAGTCACTGTTGAAATTAATGTCATTTCTCTACCAAACACACTCATTGATTTGGGTGAAGCTATTAATGTAATTCCTTTTGACACTATGAAAAATATCCAAATCAACCAGTTAAGACCAACCCAAATCATGATCGAGTTGGCAGATAAGTCAGTCATTAGCCCTGTAGGAAGTCTAGATGATGTCACAGTCACCCTAGCTTCTTGGGAATATCCAGTAGACATTTTAGTCATCTATTCTAAATCATCCTCCAAACCAGGACACCCTGTGGTTCTCGGCTGCCCTTGACTGGCCATAGTAGATGATTTTATCAACTGTCATTCTAGTGAGATGACTATATCCAATGGCACACATAGCCAAAAACTTGTTCTCTTCCCTCCTGCCCAACCATCACAGGAAATACCTATTTGGTTAGAAAACCCTTATGGAGAGGAAGATTGTATCAGACCTCTATTAACACTTGAACAAGTAAGAGGAATACAAGAACAATCAGATGAACAAGTCTTAAGCTTATTTTTGGCTGACACAAATTGCATTGAATACCCAAGGTCTATTGCAGAATTGTCACATATTTTTAGTTATGAATTTAAACAAACTTGGCACCCTGATATCACTCAATTATATACTTTATCACTAGCCTCCTCAGATAAGGAAGAAACTACTGAACTTGTTGAGATTAGCCTAGGAAAACCGTTGTACATCAACTCTAGTTTGGAACCACAACAAAAGACACAAGTGATTGAAATGCTCCAAAGATAATTTGATGCCTTTGCATGGGATTATGCAGACATGAAAGGCATTCACCCTGACACATGCACACATCAAATCTACACTAATGACCAAATCAGACTAGTTAGATAGCCTCAGCGAAGGATGAATCCAACCCTTAAAGATATTGTAAAAGAGGAATTGCAAAAACTCCTTTGAGCCAATCTCATATACCCCATTTCAGATAGTCAATGGGTATCTCCACTTGTCATAGTTCCCAAGAAAAATGGTAAGTGGAGGATATGTGTATACTTCCGGGAGTTAAACAAATCCACCCATAGGGATTACTTTCCCTTACCATTTATTGATCAGGTGTTGGATACCCTATCCGGAAAGAAGTATTTTTCGTTCTTGGATGGGTTTAGTGATTACAACTAGATACAAATAGCACCTGAAGACCGGGAGAAGACCACTTTCACCTACCCTTGGGGCACATATGCTTATAGGGTGATCCCTTTCGGACTTTGCAATGCCCCAGCCACTTTTCAAAGAGCTATCCTAGCCATTTTCTCTAACTTGACCAATGATTGTGTGGAAGTCTACATGGATGACTTTACAGTCCATGGACAAGACTTCCAGGAAGCATTGGCCAATTTAGAAAAAGTCTTGATTAGGTGTAAGGAAACTAATCTTTCATTAAGTAATGAAAAATCAAAAATGATGTTCACTGAAGGTATTGTTTTGGGACATCACATTTCTCGTTCTGGCATGAGAGTTGATCCGGAAAAAATTTATATCATCACACAAATTAGAATACCTTCCTCACAAAAGGAAGTCTGCAGCTTTTAAGGACATGCTAGCTATTATAGAAGATTCATTCCGAATTTTACAATCCTAGCTACCCCTTTATTCAAATTATTATCTAAAGAAGCCGAATTTAAGTGGGATGATGAATGCCAAATATCTTTTGAAATTCTAAAAGAGAAATTGTCAACTACCCATGTATTAAGAGGACCAATTTGGTCCCTTCCTTTTCATATCTGTATCGATGCCTCAGACACAACCCTTCGGGCAGTTCTTGGACAAAGAGAAAATCAAATTCTCTATGTTATTTAATTCGTCAGTAAAAATCTATCTCCAGCTGAAGTTAGTTATACAGTCACAGAAAAAGAATTGCTAGTTGTAGTCCATGCTATCAATAAATCTAGACACTATATTACAGGATATCAAGCTTTTGTACACACTGGTCATTCAACCATCCGATTCTTAATGAACAAACCTGTAACAAATCCTAGAGTTACATGATGGCTCTTATTATTATAAGAGTTTAATATCAACATTATTGATCGACCTGGTAAAGATAATCGTGTGGCTGATTTCTTATCTAGAATGATTCATCTGGGAGATAATGCACTAGTAGAAGATAACATTCCTAATGATAGTTTATTTGTTATTTCTACATTCACTCTGTGGTATGCAGATGTAGCAAATTATCTTGTGACAGGGAATATGCCTCAGAAATTGTCTCCTAGAGAAAAACAAAAAGTAATTCAACTAAGTGAAAATTACATGTGGCACGATGATTGCCTCTACAAAATAGGACCAGATTTGGTGATCAGGAGGTGTGTAAGGGAAGATGAAATTCATGATATTTTGCAAGCCTGCCATGATGGTCCTTATGGAGGACACTTCGTAGACAAGAGGACCACTTACAAGGTTCTGCAATCTGGTTACTACTGGCCCCATATTTTCAGAGATGCTAAAACCTATGTATCTAATTGTGATGAATTCCAACGAATGGGTAAGCCTACTGCATGAGACCAAATGCCACTTCAAGCCCAAGTAGTTATTGAACCATTCAAGAAATGGGCATTAGATTTTGTAGGACCCATTAACCTTGCATCTAAAAAGAAAAAGTATATACTTGTATGCACTGATTACGTGACTAAATGGGTTTAAGTAAAAGCTTTACTAGCTGCAAGTGAACAATCAGTGGTAGATTTCCTTTTTAATCTTTACTAGATTTGGTGTACCTCGAGAAATTGTGGCTGATCAGGGAACTCAATTTACCTCTCATATAGTCAAAGCTGTTATAGAACAGTACCAAATCAAACACAGGAAATCTACACCCGATCATCCACAGGAAAATGGACAAGTAGAATCTACCAACAAAGTTATTGAGTCCATTCTTACCAAAACAATATAGCTACACCATAAGGATTGGGCTGATAGATTATTAAAATCCTTATGGGCTTATAGAATCACTTGGAGGAATACAACAGGACATACACCCTATGAGTTAGTGTATGGGAAGTAGGTGCTTCTTCCCATAGAATTCCATATCAAAACCTTCAGGACTGCAATACAAGTTGGCATGAACTTGGATGAAGCCCAACAACAAAGACTCTTGCAGCTTAATGAATTGGATGAAACCAGGTAGGAGGCACTTCAAAGAACTACCCTCATTCAAGAACAGAGAACAAAATGACATGACAAGTATCTCAAAAAGAAAAAATTTCAACAAGGAGATTGGGCACTATTGTATGACAATAGATTCAAGAACTTCAAAGGTAAGTTAACTACCCATTGGATGGGACCTTATGAAATTGATACTATCTACGATAATGGTTCAATCAGGATAAAGACAATTGATGAACAACAAACACCACTACTTGTGAATGGTCACCGGTTGTGAGTTTACAACAAACCCCTGTCAAAAGAAGAATTCATGACTTGTATATTACAGAATTCAGACATGCATATGATCAGTAAGGAAGGAGATCCTCTTACTGATCCACATTGATTGATTAGTTTATTTGAAACTTTTTGTACATAGGTGTGGATCAAATTTTGTTAATAAGTTGAAGATAACAAGAGACTCTTAGCTCCTTTTGTTTTACTTTCGCAAATTTTCTTTTCTTTTGTAAGCAATTTTTTTTTTTATCTATTTGATCCTTCACGAACTTGCTAAAACATCAGTTGTAGGCATCAACAATGTTCTATTTTTCTTCGGTACGAGAAATCTTGTTCTAGTCCGGTACCAATCCGGTACCAGTCCGATACCAGAAGTTTGTCCTTCTATAGTACTATCAAGACACATTTCCTAATTGACAAAGCATACTACGCATATTTCAAAATCTTATGTCTGAAGTATGAAGCCATGCAACAACCACTTAAGATGGAACCACGAAGCTGAATGCAGTATCAAATGGTAGCCCTTGTGAAGCAATAATTTCTTTTAGTTCTGTTGACAACTAAAGGGAAGTATTTTAATTTCTTTTGGTTCTATTGTTGAGAAGTACTTTAATTTCTTTTGGTTATGTTGCTTAAAAAAAAAAAAAAAAAGAGGAACACAATCTTTACCTATGATTGCTCAAAGAACCATAATCCGCTTTAAAGACTAGAAGTTGCCTTTACGTAGTATTTTAGCATGATTTAAAAGGAAACAATATATTAGCCTATAAGCAATTGTCTCACCCTAACCAGACTTCAATAGTATTCATTGGATTATCTTATTAAAGAGTAACATATGAGTATATGAACACTCTCTACCATGGGCACACTACCAAAAATTTTATGGCAGAGGATGTACCAGTACCCTAAGGAAACTTTAGGTCATTCTCTTATGGAAAAATTCAGACAAAATTATACATCTGGATCACTCTAAAGAAATAATGTGCATAAAAGTTTATTTTTCCTTCAGACAAATCTTTAAAAGACATTCAAAAGAAGAGTATATGCCTTCCAACCCAATATCATCCCAGCTTGTAAAAAGGTTTTCAGACGAGCCTCCCCTATTAGCGTGCAAAGCACTCTTTAATAAAAACCAAAATAGGTGACTATGGACAAGACGCCTCTGATAGAAAAAGGGTTTAAGAGACTAACTTGCTGGGATACTGAACAGGTCTGCTAGTAGCGGGTATCGGTCTGTGGTATGACTAGGCAAACCCATCAGGGTACTGAACAGGCCTGTTGGCAATGGGGCATTCTACTTGGGGAAGGCACCTTTCACTAATTATCACAACTACCCCACTGGAGTACTGAACAGACTTGCCAGCAGTGGGTTTTGGTTGAAAAATGTCTCATCTATACTTGTTTGATTGAAAAATTCACTTTTTGTCATCTAAAACAAAAAGAGTAAAGGTCATTATTGGCTTTCATGAGATACAAAACTCCAGATGAATCAGCAACATAATTACTCCAAGCAAATGTCCATTTGAGAATCACCCTAACTCAACTTACCGGTCTAACATCTAAAGCCTACACTATCTAAGAAGGAAACTTCTTAAGAGTGGAGCCCTAACTAGGGAGTCTAATCTACTTATACTGTGAAATTTATCTATAACATCCAATGATAGTAAATATCTGAAGCAAGTTAGGTGGGATCTGTTCTTCTGTCAAACATATATGCATTCCCCTATTTCACTGATGAATGCTACCTCTGTCAATAATCCATTAAAAGAAGGGCAATTTCATTTTTTGGCATGAGATCATATGATAGGTGATAAACTATACTTCTAAAATTTGATTGGTTTCTTTTTCTCTTATCATCTTTTCTCCATTATGATATAAAATGTTGAATCTTCTTGCCTACAGATATACAACATCTTTGGCATGGGGGAAGGTCAAAGAGCCCCCTTCAGAACTCTTTTCCAGACTTACATGATCACCCTGTAGAACCAAATACAAAAGAAGATAAGCACAGAATAAAAGAAGTACAAGACATTCCCGTACCAAATTTTCAAGAAGCTTCAGTCTAAAAGGATGAATTCTGACAATTTACAAGCATTCACACATGTTATGAGAATTAATCATACAAAGGTAAAAGCAAAGGTAACATGGTATTTATTTTCCTATGCTCCTAAAAATACAATAAGTATGAAAATATATACTAGATATTATGACCTTAGTATTAAAACCATGCACCTATCCCTCATACCCATACGTCTAAACCTAATCAATATTCTCATAGCGCTCGAACATGGTTAAGGGCAACATCACATCAAAATATGAAGCATGTCCAGTAATGATAAGCCACAAATATATTTCATCCTAAAACAATTCATGAACCTATCTTATATCATGAACCATGATCCAACATCAAATTCACCCCCCAAAAGTCCAATCACCTATTCCAAAATGATGCACTGATACCCAACGTCTTATCCTCGTCATTACAGTAATAGGTAGAAATGAAATGGCTTATCAGGTGGCGAAGCCATCCAGATAAGCCTCATCTGGTCATAATTTTTCCTTACGACATCCTTACTTAAACTTACCATTCACATTTCCAACAACATCACCATATTCCCCCTTGCCATGAGCTTTCTCCAGTCCCAAACCTACTCCTTTCCGATACCAAACCCTTACCCTCATCAATTGACCAAACCCTTGTGCTACAACCCGATCCTTTTCTCACAACTTATAACAATGGTCATTAGTAGACACAAACCGGTCTTCCAAATTTGTAGGGAAACCGAGGAGTTCCAATTATGTCAAGAAAAATATGCTAGATCGAGATGGATACCATTTATGGAAAAATTTACAGGCTGGCACGAGAAGATATCTCACGAATTTATACAGGGTTATGATGGAGATATTGCACATATAGGCAATCTACAACTGACAATTAATGAAGCAACCTTAAGGGAGGTCACGGGACTACCTAGCAAAGGAGCCAAATACTTCAAAGGTGTAGGAATCAACAAAGAAATGTGCCAACGATTCTTGAAAGAATATCATTGGCACCCTGACTGGAAAAAGCGGATCCCTAGGAACTACATCAAGGAAGAATATCATCCAATGATTACCAGTCTTCAACGATTTGTCACCTGTGAGGGAAGGTATGTTGTGACCTTCATATATCATCTTAGGATTCTATTACATTTTGAAGGAGGCCTTGAAATTGATTTCCCATATTTTCTATAGATTAGTTTGAACAAAATGGTAAGAGGTGTTAAATCCATCTCCAAAACAGAGAAGACTAGCATTTACCATCAAGGTCTCATTAAAATGCTAGTTTTACATGAGCTTAGGAAACAGAGGATTAGTTGGAAAACTCTTATCACTCAACACCTTCCCACATAAAACAAACCTGTGGAGGAAACCCAACATGCTCCAAACAAAAATAAGGATCCTCAAAAGAAAGAGGGCAAGAAGGATAAGACAACTCCACCATCATCTAGTGCAGTGAGCCAACATGAAAAACAGGGTCCTCTTCCACAGTCAACAAGAATTTTAAAAGCTCTGAATCAAAAGGTAAAAACAAATTAGTAGAGGAGACTTCAACGGTGGCAGTTGAGAAAGAGGGCCATCAAACAAAAATGATGAAGAAAGGGAAGCATAGCTCAGAAACTAAAAGTAAACAGTCTATGGCACAACCCCCTGTCACCATTTCACAATTAGAAAAGAAGAAAAGGAAGTCTGTGAGCACCCCTGATCCGGTACCTCCTTGTAAAAGAACCACGAGGAGCATGGAAAAGAAAGGAAAAACAATAGTCAGTCCTCATACACAGGAAGATCCAATCGATCTTACCTCCCCTTCTGAGAATTTATCAGTCCAATATGACATCCCTAGTTTGACCGAGGAGCAAGCCACTATTACTTTATGTGGGATGAGAGAGGAAGTCGAGGAAAGGGAGTGCATATAGCCAGTAATGATGGAGTCAACAAAGACCTTGACAAAAGAACAAATGAAGAAAAGGATTGGGAAATTGCAAAAACAAAATTAGGAACTCCAACAAGAAGTAAAAGAATACCAACTCTTGGACAGGTATATCAAAAAGGAAAATGAGTAGTTGAAAGAAACCAGCCAACAACTTCAAGATGACCATGAAGAGACTTCTAACAAGCTCAAGAAGGTATTACGACTCTTACAATACGTTAGGGTCATCAAAAGGGAGCTGAAAGAAGAGGCTTTAGCCATCAACATCATTGATCCACCAAAGTAAAGAACACAGTCTCAAGTTTTGAAAAATTTTGGGTTTGTTTTCAGTTGCATGAGGACATGCAATGATTTTGGCATGGGGGAATGTTGAGACCCGAAATTTACATCCCCATTACCCTATTATACTCTTCATCTATACCTTTTTGGCCTACCTAAAGCTTGAGTGAATGACAAGAACGCTACCATTTGCCAGTAATAAGGTCATAAGGTAAAGTATGGTTAATTCATGCATTTTGTGGTTTATTGAGTTAGGGAATTAAATATTTCATGTACTAATGCTTCAATTTACCATGTATAAATATTTGACCTCTAGATATCCAACATTCTTGTACCAGCTCAGCTATCCGGTACCTGCGCACCAAGACTGCCACTGTCTGAATCCGGTACCAAACGCATCTGGTACTAAAATCTCATCTATTGCAATCCAGTACCAACGACCACGCACTGTCATGATCCGATACCAACGGCCATGCACTGTCATGTTCTGGTACCACCTTTTGCGCACTGTCATGATCCAGTACCATCTACCTGTTACGATCCGATACCAATATGGAAGAGCCTAATACACTAAGTTAAGATCCAGATCTCGTCTAAGCCAATTGGTGGATGTCTATTTGATTTAGTAAGGCTATGATAAGAATAGTTTGTTGATTGCCTCATCCTCATGCACTTCGTGTCATGAGGATGAAGATAAAGATGTAACCGAATCATTGAATTTAACAACTGATTGATTTGCAAATCACTTCACCTCCTTGTGTTTCACGATTAAGACTATTAAATAGCTGTGGCAAGGATGGTGGAAGTGTAAGAGAGTTAGCATATTACCAATATGTAAAGTAGCGTATGATAGTACAGAACATATTCTGAGTGAAGATTAATAGAATTTCATTTATCTCCATATTCTGATTATCTATGATTGAGTATGAGTTGAATTTTTAATGAAAGTTTGATTTTATGTTTTGAAATGTGAGTGAGAGTAATGTGTGTGTTGAAGACAAGCCTCCTGTAGACTTCAATAGCTGACCTATTGAAGTGGAAAGGGCCCACCACCCAACAAAGGTCAACCTCTTCGTAGATTAGCAGTAGAATTTGTTTTCAGTAGTATAAACATTAAATTAGCTAAATCTTTAACTCTGTTAGATGATAGCAGTACAGCTTAGACTAGGATTTCCATTATATAATTGTTTAGAGATCTTTACCTGCTCTTTTTTTGTATGTGCTCTGTTTTTATGAATTTGGTTTTTAGACATGAATGTTGGTAGCAGTGGTCAGACATATTTGAAGGAGAACTAGTGAAGTCCACAATAACACATTATGAACCACAACATACTCAGTATATTGACTATTTAACTACCCATGCTATGTCTTGATGATTGATGTGTGATTTCCCTTTCAAAAGTGTGGATTGCATAGTTAGTTTTCTGGGTCAGATAGAAGAGTTGATCTGTCAAACCAACTCCATCTCATACTTGCATGTGCCATAATGGAGTAGATAGCCTCTCTGTGAAAGACAACCAAAGTTCATTTCAATTCACTATTTTGATTTGTTTCCAGCATGCATAATCTAGCTTAGTTCTATACTCGTGACATTAGAAATTACCTTTCTTACTGGTGTCTTGTAACTCTGTTGATTACAAATCCTGGATTGATAATTAATGAGTGCATTATACTAAACATATAAGCAACACAACAGGGACCTTGATAAAAGAATGGCTCATTCCTTGGGTTAGCCTTGATAAACATATGGTACATACCTTGGGTTATCCATGATAAATGAATGGTGCATTCCTTGGGTCAGCGAAGTTTAGAGGAACATGAGATTTTGGTTAGAGATGATGTTGGAATTGTAAAAATTGCAGAATTTATTTTCTAGGTATTGTGATGTATTTTTTTGTATATTTATATCGACATAGAGTGCATTGAGGACGATGTAAAATTGTAGGGGAGGGGGAATGTAGCATCCCCACTATAATCCCCAGTTTAATTAATGATTATGTAGATATAATATGTGGCTACGGGAAAGCGATGTAATATGTGAATTGTATTTTGTTGTATTAATAAAATGTGAAGCCAGCTGCTAAGGGGACATGGACAAGAGATGGGGGCTGAATTAATCCACGAGAGGGGATTGTCTAGGATAATTTCCAAGAGGGTTCCAAGGGGGAATTACCCATGTATATTGATTTAAAACATTTTCCTAAATTGCTATTTGTATATGAATCTTCCCTTTTCTGATTGAGTGTTTCCAAAAAACAATAATTGAATACATGTAAGAGGGTGAGTGTGAGTGGTCACATCCCAGAGTTATTGTGAACATGGGGGTTAAGTACAATCATATTGGGGAAGAGTGTGAGTCAATAAAGGAAATTCAAAGGGAGGAAATCCATAGGGGAAGAAGCAAAAACAGTGTTTAGTTAGTCAGGTTGGTGCATGGAAGGGGGACACAGAGAGAGCAATAAAACATAGTTGGAAGTCAATGTGGCCATGGATGGAGAATTATGGACTGCAACTAGAGAATAACTTGAGCGAATTGGAGCTGGAGAACTAAAGAGCTCAGTTTTCAGGCTGAAAGAGTGAACCCCTGTGTGAGTTTCACTAAAACAACAAGTGTTTGTTGTTGGTTTGCTAATAGTTTTCCTAGCAACAGTTTCCCTTGAGTTCCCAACTAAGAGGTTCCTAGTTTCCTATGCCAGAGAGACCTTGATAAACGAATGGATCATTCCTTGGGTTAGCCTTGATAAATGGGTGGTACATCCATTGGGTTAACCTTTATAAAATAATGGTGCATTCCTTGGGTTGGACAAGTCAAGAGGAAGAGAGTTGGTGGAAAAAACGGGATAACTATAGGAAAATATCAGTTGGGTTGAGATTTTTATGAGTTGTGAGTGGACTGTGAGAGACCACCCTCTTTTGTGGATTGATAGCCTCAACTTAGGGGTCATTGATTGTTGATATTTGGAACAATAAGTCTATGGTTGGGTGGAACGTCTATCCCAAGTAGTTGGTTGCACGATTCTTGTTTAAAGATAAATTTTTTATCTTGTATTGAGTTATTTACATGTCTTATTGTTGTGCATGAAATCTGTGTGAATGAGAATGAATTATATGATGTTGTAATGAATGGTTTAGTTGTATCTCATGTTGATTATTAGAATTATGTAGATGATTCTATTGTGTGGTTAAAGACAGTAGATAAATTTGTTTTAATTCGTAGTTGTACGCTACAGGAAATCGACTAACAGTAAAGGAATTGTTTTAATTAGCAGAAGTGTTGTTTTATGTGAATTCCATGGGTATAATTTCTAGCTAAAGGATAGGTACATTAATAAAATGGTATCAGATGTGATGAAAAGAGAGTTATTTTTGTGACGTGACAAGATTTTGTGGTTGGGTACGTTACACAGTTGAGTCACGTTTGTACATAGACAAATTGTCTAGATACAAGAGTGCAGTGCCACCACAAATTTGTCACATTGGGTGTATTACTTGTAAATTCAAGTGCCAAGGACTTATTGCTCATAAGCTTTACATTTGAACTAATAAATACAACATTAGATCAATAGAATAAAAATAATAATTTGATATTTTTAAGCTGACTGATTCGAATGAATGTTTCTGATTAAAACTTGTGGTCACATTCCAGTACCATGTTTCATTTGATTGTGAACAATAGCTAGGATTCTCTTTTGATTCAAACCTAACCTTAAATGAGAGAGAATGAACACTTAGATTAATAAGTGAAAGATTCCATCTTGGGTATTGGAAGGAGATTTGACAAGAGAATTAGTTACTGAGTTTTGTTTTCAAAGTATGTACCAACATTCTGATTTCTTTTGTGTGTGAACAATTTAAACCTCCATTGATTGAAATTAAGATGAGAATAGTCAAAGTACATTGTGCATACATATATCAGTGACCTAGACATGATAACATGTGGATCCATTGGACTTTTCTCATTCTTAAAAGAAATCATATGGACAAATTAAAGTTGTTTAAGATTTCTTTCTTGTTGATTTCTGAGTGTTTTAATGAATGATTGGATTGCAGTATGGTTTACTTGTCTTCTGAGAAGTTAGAGTAGTTTAAGACTTAATTCTTTTACCTACAAATATTGTGTATATATATCATAAGTTTACAAATTGGATTGAAAATTAAAGGTTTTATTAACAACAATCAATTGACCCAACACTACGAATGTATGTAGATTTATCATCGTGGAATAATCCATGGGTGGTCCATAAGGGACAAACTTTCACTCCTATCAGATGCCATTCCACTTGTGGTTCATAATGTGTAGACTTTAATGTTGTTTGTGGAGCATGATTATCTTCTTGATTCAGAGGTTTGTTTCAACCATGCTTGGACCCCATTCCCTAAAGGGGGGCTTTCCCCCCCACAACTGTCACCAGGGGGCTCTGAGGGTGGTGGGGGGAGAAGACAAATTTTGTATTCCCCCCCCCCCCCCCTAGTGGGGGATTTGGGGGCAGCGCCCCCGAAGTGAAATTTTCAGAAAAATTACCTTGTAAAATATTGTAATTTCATAGTCAATCTGGACCGTTCATTATAAGGTTGTAGATATGATAGTAGAAGTTATTTTAGGGATTTTTTCCCTAGAAGGCATCTCTCTTTTATGAGGGAATTGTATTGCGACTGTGGATTCTCATGAATATTATATTTTGAGAGAGGAGACTATGAGTGAAAGAAGAGGAATTTACAACGGGTGTGTTGTAGGTTGTATCCCTTCATTTTGTTGGATAATAATAAGGAAGGACCTCGAAATATCTCTGGTGGACATAGCCCACACTGGTTGAACCATGTATATCTGTGTCTCTATTTTATTGTGTATATTCTGTGTTTTATTTCCACATTTGTTTATTTTATTTCTCCACGATCATGTTTTTCTAACAACTAGTATCATAACGAAAGGTAATTTGCAGGAAAAGAGGGTTCTTGGTTCGAGTGGGAGCAATGGTGAAAGATGGAAAGTTTAGGGTCGAGAAATTTAACAGCCAAAACTACCAGTTATGGAAGATGAAGATGGAATATTATTTATATTTGAAGGATCTATTCCTACCATTGGGAGGAATAGAAAAGAAGGCAATGGCCATGAAGGACGAAGAATGGGAGATTCTTGACAGAAAGGCACTTGGAACAATATGGCTGAGCCTAGCAGCGTCGGTGGCTTTCAATATTTCAAAAGAAAACACAACAAAAGAGTTGATCGACACATTGGCTAAACTGTATGAAAAACACTCGACGTCTAATAAGCTATTTCTAATGAAGTGATTATTTAATATGAATATGTCAGAAGGTGGGTCGGTTGTAGATCATTTAAATGAATTTAATATGGTTACTAATCAGCTAAGTTCTGTAAAAGTGGACTTTGATGATGAGGTAAGGGCTCTTCTAATAGTGTGTTCATTGCTAGAAAGATGGAACGACTAGGTCATGGATGTAAGTAACTTTGTCTCTAGTTCAAACACACTAAAATTTGATGATGTTGTTGGTGTTATCCTTACAAGGAAATGTGACAGAAAAGAACAGGTGAGACATTAGGTAATGCATTGTTGTGGAGAACAAAGGAAGATAAAAGGATAGAGGAAAGCGCTCAGGGAACTGTGGGAATAATAGGAAGGGAAGATCCAAATCCAGACTGGGAAAAATAGAGTGTTGGAATTGTGGGAAGAAATGACATCTGAAGAAAGACTGTAGAGATCCAAAGAAACAAAGAGATAGACAACAGGAGAAAAATCAGGAAGAAAATGTAGCAGGTGATGTGTTACAAGATGCTTTGATTCTTTCTGTAGATAATATTTATGAGTCTTGGATAGTATATTTGGGGGCTTCATTTCATGCCACACTCGATAGAAAACATTTTCTAGATTATGTTCAAGGTGATTTTGAACAGGTTCATTTGGGTGATGATGCACCATGCAAAATTGTTGGAATGGGCAAGGTACAAATAAAGAAAAATAATGGAAACCAATGATTGTTGAAAGAGGTAAGACATGTTCCATATCTAAGAAAAAATTTGATTTCAATGGGGAAGTTGGAAACTGAAGGATGTATATATATATTTACAGATAAGTCATGGAAGGTCACCAAAGGATCACAAATGATACCAAAAGGAGAGAAGATAGGTACATTGTATTTATGTATTGTCATTCACGATGTGGTTAATACATAGTTTTTTCCATATTTTTAGTGATTAAAATATGATTATATAATGTTTTAGTAACGACGGTTGATAAAGTGTGATTTCCATGATCAACATTCCTGTACCATTACTGTGGTTCAACATTCTACACCAATATAGCTATTCTCGTACCTGGTATTGTAGCTTGTCATCTTGGTGCACTTCTAGAAGGAAATCAGGAACATGGGTTTTGTCCAAAACAATGTTGACATGCTTACATATGTGTCGGAATTCACCCATCTCGCACATGTGGACCTCCATCTCAGGGGGAATAATTCAGCCAAATTAATAAAAGTTCTAGACAGTCAACTTCACCCTCGATTTTCGTCCAGATGAAGACAAATTTGAAGAATCTAGAACATGTGCTTTATTTCTAGCATGGAAAATTGAGTCTCACGCGAATCGTTTTCCAAACAAATGAAGGGTTGAAGAGTTATCGATGGTTCTTCGAACTGACATCTACTCAAATTTTGTGATGTCCAGATTTGATGACGTGGTCTTGGGTTTAACGTCAAGACAAAATTGGTATGAGGATATTTATTGGTTGCAACTATATCCTGAAGTTAATTCTTCCATTGAATAATGGATCGACCAAAACAAGAATTTGATTGAGTGGAAGCACGATGTGCATATGTATAAATGCAATTGTTTTAAGAGGCATTGGGGAAGATTTTTTATTATGGTTTAAGCTGGTTACTGTAATCAGAGCTTTTATTTGTGAGAAGAAGTTGGAGTTTATTTAATAAAGATTTGATTTTTGAAATTTGGAGAATCTTCTTGGACTGAGTTAACTTCTCCATGTGCACCATCCAGGTCGGGAAGGGCCCCTCGATCCGGTAATTCCCTGGCTTGTAGTTTGGATTACATTTTGTTTGATTTTAGTTTAAAATTGCATTCAATTTAAGTGTGCGTTATTTCAATTTGCAGATGTGGTTAATCATTAAATAAAATTACTTCCTCAGATTGATTCACCCACAGCTTAATTCCTTATCGAATCTCCAATTCAACTTTCACAGCCTTGTTATTCTTATTAGATTCTTTTCTCTACCAAAATCAACTCTGCCTTCCACGCAATTTCATGTCTCTGAAGCCGCACTGTATTCTACGATAACTCAATGTTCATTCTCACACAATTTGACCCCATTGCTAATTAACTAAATTCCTCTTAATCACCCGCACTCTGCTTTTCTTTCAATGTACTCGACCTTTTCTTCCATGATAGACCTGTATTTCTATTTGATGTTGCATAATAAGTTAAAAGTAAATGTTATATTCAATTTTTAGTTTGTCTTGACATGTTAATACATATAGTTGTTAACTTATTTTTTCCATATATATATGGTTTAAATGAGTGTTTGGTTTGGATTACATTTATTTTATATTATTTGTTTTGTTTTATTAATCACTTTGTCATATATTGCATTATTTAACCATATGTCCATTTTGTTATATTCAATTATTACTTTATAAGTTGAGTTGAATGGTTGTGACAAGTTGTATATATAGTTTATGGGATTGACATAATATTATTAATATATAGTTTTGTATTTATTATTTTTAGATCATATTAATATATTGATTGGTATAATTTTTCCTTGTTATATTCGGGGATACTGGTTTGTCATTTATATTTTCATGTTAAGTTTTATTAAATATAATTGTTGTGTTATTACACGAATATATATGCAACATTAAAATTGGATCATTATTTTAAAAGCAAGTTACATTCACGATTCAAAACACAAAACAAATTGGTTCCATTATTAACTCCAACCCATTTTCCTTCCACTACTAAGAACATCACCTTTCTCTTGATTTCCTCACTCTCCATTTCTTTCTTTCTTGGGTGTATCTTTTCGAGGAAATTTTATTTGCATAGATTGAATTTAGATTTCATTTCCTATTTGGTGGATTTTCTCTTGAAACTGGTAAATTCCACTTTAGGTTAGTAGCACACATACATGACGGTTTGAGTAACCTCATACAGCTGACTGAATTGAATTCCAATTTGGGTAAATTCCACATTTACTTTTAGGTTTCCTTACTTGTCCTTTAATACAATTTCTTTAATTTTGTTTTCCCGTAGTTTAGTGAAACACTATAGGAATAAGCCATTGAAGATCGGGATCTAACTCGGGAGACGTGATCTTGCGATCCATTGTTAAGCTACATCTTGTAGTGTGAATTTCCATTTGAGCTTGTCTTACTTGCATTTATTACATTTTGAAGTGTGTTTGTCGGATATAGGCTAGACTAGGCTCCAATCCTACATTTCCTGTGCCTGCACCTCTAACCCTATGACTCCCTGTTTGATAGTTTAATGTTGGTAAATTAGTGCATATATTTAGCCCAACATTTTGGCGTCGTTGCTAGGGAGGTGCTAAAGGGATTAGAGCATAGGTAGGTTGCTTTTAAATTATGCAGCTTGGTGGAGGAGAAACAGTAAGATGAGAGGTAAGAACCTGCGCGACCACTATTGTGAGTTTCCCCAAAACCTTGATTGTTTATTTCTTGCAACTGTGTTTACTTTCCTTCAAGTGTGTTTATTTTCATTGAAGTGTGATTTCCTTTTTTGCAAGAGTGTTTATTTTATGCAATTTTGATTTATTTCCTACAAGTGAGTTTCTTTTCATGCAAGTGTGGTGTGTTTTTCAATTCTACAATTAGGTTGATTTCATTCAATCTAAATTTCATTTTTCTTCCAATTATTCCTTTTGGGTGTTGTAAGAACCCCTATACACTAATCCATGTGCAAGTCAGGGATTAGAAACCAGCAAAGAATTATTCAAGGATGCTCGAGAGTTCGTTGAGAAAATGAGGAAATGTTACTCCGAAAACTTTCTCAAATCCTAGCAGTAGCTAGGATCTCTGCATCTCAGGAAGAGAAAATATTGACAGTAGTCAAGAACATACCTGAACTCCAGGAAGTGATAGACAACCAAAAGTTCCATGAGCCACATCTATAAGTTCCCCTTGATCATCCTCGCCAATTTACAGAGGAGATTGGACAACCATGGACTACATCTGATGGAGAACAGACAGTAGAACCTGAGACCAAAGAATTTCCACCATGCCCATTGTCAGATCCTTTATGCATTAAAGAAGTTGATCAAGAATATCTATATGGCATTGCAGAGGAAGACATAAAGAGTGGTCCAAATGAGGAAGTGAAGCAAGAATATCATGACTATATTGAACATTGGTTCCAAGCGACCATCGGATTGAAACAGTGCCACTCTTTTCTTCAACAACTCTTTGCATGATATCATTCGAAACAATTGTTTCCTCATGTTCTGGTATTTATTAAAGTATATTTTTCAAACCTCAACGTGAGTATATTTGTAATCTTGTTACGTACATGGTTGCATTGGAAATACATGTATACTTGAAAAGGGGTCATTTTTTTAATGTAAGGTAGGATAGAGAATAGGTGAATAAATGTTGCATATAGTTTAGTGTGACATCGTTTTTAATATGTTTTCAACTGATAGATATTTTTCAAAGTTTTCTAAATAAATGAGGCTATGATGATTTGTTGGAATTTTGTACGTATCCTCTTTTCGGTTGGATTGGGAGAACATCTTCATAACTTATTCAGGGAAGTAATTGCATTTCTTTTGGTTCTTTTGTTTCATTAAAACTATCATTTATTTTAATCCTTTATTACCTAAAACAGTTTTGGAACGACTGAATCTCTTTTTCTACTACTTCCTTAAAATTTGTTTTTATTTTAAGATCGTTCTCTGACCTTTATTAGTTTTTCTCTATTATTTCTCTGAATTGTTTTATAGTTTAGGAAATTATTAATAATGCAAAACTAAAAATAAAGGAGTTCAATTATCAAACCCAAGACCTCTTGACATAACCAATCATTTTCAGTTCTTTTAGATATTTCATTTCCCTTCTTTATAACAAAATTTCAGATCATTTATTATAGCAGTAACTCATAGCCCTGTCTTTGATTATACTATGGGATTGCATAAAGTTAAAAGTCCATATTATGAGGCCCATAGGTAGCTAGTATAACCTAATCTAATCTCAAGGTTCGTCAGTAGATCATCCTTATTAAAGAGTAACAGGAGAGTGCATGATGTTTCTACCCATGGGAACACCACTATAATTCTATGTGAAGAAGATGACCTTAGGGACTAGAGGTACTTTAGGTTATTCTATAATGGCCTCATCCATCACACATTAAGTAAATTTAACCATGATATGTCTTTGGGCTGATCTAAATATATAAGTCTATTTTTCATGCGAACAATCTTTTATGGGCAATCTGTAGAATATCTTCCAACATAATACCATCACATCCTATAAAAAGGTTTTTAGAGCTGCTCCTCCATTCACCCATGCAAAATCGACCTATGAAATTTTATCTTAAGGGTGAAGTTTGGGACAAGAGCCTTTGATGGAAAATGGGTGTAAGAGGATAACCCGTCGGGATAATTAACAGGTATGTTGGCAGCGGGTACTGCCCTGTGGTATGACTAGGCAAACCCATCAGGGTACCGAACAGGCTCGTGGGCAATGGGGAATTCTATCTGGAGAGGATATTTCTTAGATGTCAAAATTACCCCATCGGAGTACTGAACAGGCTTCCTGGAAAAGCTTATTTTGATATGCCTAATCTATATTTGTTTGTATGAACGATATACTTGTGTAAATCATTAAGAAGAAGCATGCAGGGTTAAACTAAAGGTTAAATAAAATCCATTTATTCACCATTTGAGAATAACCCTAAGTTGACCTTAAGACCCTATCATCCAATTCATGTTATATCTAAGATGTACTATCTTAAGAGTGGGACCATGGTCTTAGAAGCTTAATATACTCAACTGTGAAATTTATCTTTATTACTTGAATGACTGTAAATCTTTGCAGAGTGAAAAGGTTGACTAGCTTCCTATGGGGTTTTCATTTGTTGAGACTGCTAATATTATTTTATTTTCCTTCCTAAAGGAAAAGAACAAAATCCCTACTCTAATGTATACAGGGCTCTCTGAACATAAGTGTTGTTAATCTTTTGATGAATTTTGTTTAATCAAGGAAATATAAATATTTGCTATAGAACGCAAAAGATGATTATACATTTTTGTGGGTTATGCTTGAATTATCTCAGGTAGTCGTATAGGGGGAATATTCATAAGCGATCTTCAAAAATTGTTCAAATATAAATTGTCAAAATGTGATAATGGATGTACTTCATGTTATGATCAGTTTATTATACGATCTTATGATTTTCTCTCTGTGTGGTCAGAATTAACAATCATGGACTTTGTGCCCACAATGCATTAGCAGCTCTTAGATTTATGTTCTTAGCAACTCTCGGATTGGTATCAACAAACGTTGGCAGCAGTTGTTTTCTTATAGCCGCATGCCACTTAGTCTTAAGCAGTTTGCATGAGGACATGCAAACTCTTGGGTTTGGGGGAGATCTCTAGATCCATTCTATATCGTTAGAGTCTCTCTTCAGCATCTCCAGAATCTTTAGTTCATCTCAACCATATTTTTTTCTGGATCTAGCAAATCATCTTCCGTTCTCTTCAGTTCTCATCATCTTTTGTGCAACTCTTATCAACTTCATTATCTTTGGTAGTCCTCATCTTTTCTCCACCTCATCTTGAACTTTCGGCGGTCCACATCATGGTTCCATAGATCTTTCATCTTGTTCTGCATGGTTTCCACTTCAACGTGCATTAGAATTCAAAGAATGGGTAACTTGAGGTAAAACATGTATAAATCTCTTTAATTTACTAAGAATTTGGAAAACATGATTCATAACCACTATCACCTGCTCCACACTCCACTACCACTTAGAAAGTACCATCACAAACTACTCACCAAACCTTCCATTTTCACTCCGTCAATCCTAATGAAAATTATACTCTAATCATAATACCAAGCAGTGAAAATGAAATATGCGGTATACAAATACAAAAAACAAAGCAACATATATAGTGTCTTCTCCTTGTACACCATAAATAATTCCTAAGTCATTTGAATTATTTTGAGTAAGAGGATGAAGTCATGGTTTCCTATTCAAGCAAAGAACCACAAGTAAATCTTGGTCTTAGAATGAATATAGGATACAAAGTATAAAGGTGTCCAAGTTCATACAGCCACCATCCCCATCATTTCACGTTTTCCACATGCATACCATTCACTATCACCCTTTGATAACCCATCCCTTTCTTGTCCTCCATTTTCATGATAATTGTGTTTCTCTGCTTTAAATCAATCTGTGACAGTATAATCAATTTCTAGAGTGTTGCTTCACAAGAGCCACCACCTACACAAAAAGAACAAAGTCACATAAATATATAAGCAGAGTATCATAAGTTATTCACCTTGTTTGCATGAGGACATGCAAATCCTTGGGTTTGGGGGTGTGTTGGGCTCCAATTTTGTCATATTTTCCGCCATATAATTACATTCATCATTATACCTTTTTCTCGTATTTCGCCAATAATATATGTGCAAATGCACCATAAACCTCCAATATCCATTTTCATTCATGATGTGGTTAATACATATTTTTTTCCATATTTTTAGTGATTAAAATACAATAATATCATGTTTTACTAATGACGGTTGATAAAGTGTGATTTGGGAATAATTCAGCCAAATTAATAAAAGTTCTAGATAGTCAACTTCGCCCTCAATTTTCGTCCAAATGAAGACAAATTTGAAGAATCTAGAACATGGGTTTTGTTTCTAGCATGGAAAATTGTGTCTCACTAGAACCGTTTTCCAAACAAATTAAGGGTTGAAGAGTTATCGATGGTTCTTCAAACTGACATCTGCTCAAATTTTGTGATGTCTAGATTTGATGACATGGCCTTGGGTTTAATGTCAAACCAAAATTGGTACGAGGATATTTGTTGGTTGCAACTGTATCCTGAAGTTAATTCTTCCATTGAATAATGGATCGACAAAACAAGAATTTGATTGAGTGGAAGCACAATGTGCATATGTATAAATGCAATTGTTTTAAGAGGCATCGAGGAAGATTTCTTATTATGGTTTAAGTTGGTTATTGTAATAAAAGTTTTTATTTGTGAGAAGACGTTGGAGTTTATTTAATAAATATTTGATTTTTGAAATTTGGAGCATCTTCTTGGACTGAGTTAACTTCTCCAGGTGCACCATCTAGGTCGGGAAGGGCCCCTCGATCTAGTACGCCCTGGCTTGTAGTTTGGATTACATTTTGTTTGATTTTAGTTTAAGATTGCATTCAATTTAAGTGTGCGTTATTTCAATTTACAGATGTGATTAATCAGTAAATAAAATTGCTTCCTTGGATTGATTCACCCACAACTTAATTCCTTTTAATTCCTTATTGAATCTCCAATTCAACTTTCACGGCCTTATTATTCTTATTATATTCTTTTCTCTACCAAAATCAACTCTACCTTCCATGCAATTTCATGTCTCTAAAGCCGCACTGTATTGTACGATAACTCAATTCTCATTCTCACACAATTTGACCCCGTTGCTAATTAACTAAATTCCTTTGAATCACTCGCACTCTTCTTTTCTTTCAACGTACTCGACCGTTTCTTCCATGTTGAACCTATATTTCTATTTGATGCTGCATAATAAGTTAAAAGTAAATGTTATATTCAATTTTTAGTTTGTCGTGACATGTTAATACATATAGTTGTTAACTTATTTTGTCCATATATATATGGTTTAAATGTGTTTGGTTTGGATTACATTTATTTTGTATTATTTGTTTTGTTTTATTAATCATTTTGTCATATATTGTATCATTTAACCATATGTCCATTTTGTTATATTCAAGTATTACTTTATAAGTTGTGTTGAATGGTTGTGACAAGTTGTATATATAGTTTATGGGATTGACATAATATTATTAATATATAGTTTTATATTTATTATTTTTAGATCATATTAATATATTGATTGGAATAATTTTTCTTTTGGGGATATTGGTTTGTCATTTATATTTTCATGTTAAGTTTTATTAAATATAATTGTTGTGTTATTACATGAATATATATGCAGCATTAAAATTGGATCATTTTTTTAAAAGAAAATTACATTCATGATTCACAACACAAAAGAAATTGGTTCCATAATTAACTCCAACCCATTTTCCTTCCACTACTAAGAACATCACCTTTCTCTTGAATTCCTCACTCTCAATTTCTTTCTTTCTTGGGTGTATCTTTTCGAGGACATTTTGTTTGCATAGTTTGAATTTAGATTTCATTTCCTATTTGGTGGATTCTCTCTTGAAACTGGTAAATTCCACTTTAGGTCAGTAGCACACATACATGAGGGTTTGAGTAACCTTATCCAGCTGACTAATTTGAATGTTAGTTTGGGTAAATTCCACATTTACTTTTAGGTTTCCTTACTTGTCCTTTAATCTAGTTGCTTTAATTTAGTTTTCCCGTAGTTTAGCGAAACACTATAGGAATAAGCCATTGAAGATCGAGATCTAACTCGGGAGATGTGATCTTGTGATCCAGTGTTAAGCTACATCTTGTAGTGGGAATTTCCATTTTAGCTTGTCTTACTTGAATTTATTACATTTTGAGGTGTGTTTGTCGCCTATAGGCTAGACTAGGTTCCAATCTTGCATTTCCTGTACCTGCACCTCTAAGTCTACGACTCCTCGGTTGATAATTTAATGTTGGTAAATTAGTGCATATATTTATCCCAACAATACCTTACCCATGAAAGTGTTATACATCATCTTCTAGGTCGATTGCAACATCCAAAAGGCATAGACTAACTTTGAATTGTTTTTAAAAAGAATCAGTACTCCCACCAAGTACACAATACCAAGTGCTCCAAACACCAATTGGTTTTTTTTGCATAATAAAATCTCTTAGATGATGATGGATAAACCTAGCTTCAATGGACATATTGAAATCATGTATAACATATATGTTGGAGGAATTGACAAAACTAAATTTAGGTAAGGCAATAGAAAGAATGAGAACTGAACTTCTATTAAAACGTTATTGTGTGCATAATTTTGGGTACTAGTCAAAGTGAATTTTTACCTTTAGAACAAGCCTAGTGTAATTTTTTTTAGATCATGAACCCAACACAACTAATGGAATATGATTTTGAGGTCTAGAAGTACAAAAATTCTCACCAAGGATTTGATGTTATACAATCATCATCACATATTAAAGTTCCTAAAATTATCTTGAATGGAGTTGTTTGATCATTCATTAGAAAGCTCCACCTACCCTTTTTTCATTGCAAAAAATGGTATCTTAATTAGACATCTTGTGGGAAAGTTACCAGGTTTCTAAGTCAAAATTAATCCATAAATATGTATGAATAAGACAAATTTTGGCACATATTATATAAGGTTCTAAAGGTGTTTGTGAAAACTTGTGTTAGGATCAGCCTTAAAAAGAATCCAATGTGAAACATGGTGCATCACATCCTAAAAAATTACAATGCAAAACATGGTGTATCACATCCTAAATGTTTTTGTGTGAAATGTGTGTCACATTCAAAAAAAAAATCTCATGTGATACATATTGCACCATAAAATGTTTCTCAACGTGAAATGTAGTGTCGGTAGGGTGAGTAATACAAGGTATAAAGAACATAAGACAAAATATGTTAAGGAGCACACATAAGGTAAGGTATAATGTTTCACATGAGGTGGCACATGAAACCATGTTTAAAAGGTTTACATAAGACAAGTCTTGGTGAGTGTGCATGAAGTGCCAACACATGAGGCATGTTTAAAGATACATATTGCACCACTTAAAAAAATGTGCCATGCAACACACCCATGGCCCAAATCATGTATTGTGCCACTTAAAACATTATTCTATGCACCAAACGCTAGGGTCCAAATATGCATCACACCAAAAATAAAATCATGTGAGTGCAATACACATAGTGTTGTGACTACAAGAAAATCATGTGAGCGTGATACACACAGTGTCGCAACTCCAAGAAAATCATGTGATTAGGACACATTCAAATTTCAATGCCATGTCACAACACCAAGAGATTATGCAAGTGTGATACACTCAAAACAATTGTTAATTTGAGATTTATTAAGTGTGAATAACAGGAAAGATTTTGGTACAAGACAAAGGGCGTATTGAACTGGAAGTCAAAAGGGTGCGACACAACACACAAGGAAGAACACATTTTTGGTATTTTCTTCATAAATTTTGATACTGAACTCCATTTTTTGTGATTTTTATACCGTTGGAAAGGTCTTGCTGGGATGCACAAATTATTTAGTATATGTTTTAGGAAATTCCTCACCATTTGTTCCAAATTTGAAAATTTGACTATGGGCACATTGTTAATAACCCAAAAACCTAATAACACATCATATCAACTAAGGTTTTTGAAAAATCATTATCAAAGGGACTAGAGATCAAACTCAAGGAAGTAGAATCAAACTCCTTATTAAGTTGCCAATTGAATTCTTTGTGTTAGCTACATTTTTTCTAGACGTATGATTTGAAGTTTTTTATATTTGAAACTTATGTATTTTATGGTAATGTCATTTAGGTATCGATACTGAAAAATATTATACATTTTAATCTAAATATATATGTATGAACGAGTGATAAACATAAACACAAATGCTAAACATCATGATGAGGAGGACCCACCAATATATAGCAATTTCTTTGCAAGTGTTATATACAGAAAAAGGATGAATTACCAGCACATGAACAATGATTACATGGGAAGCCAAAATGACAACTAACGTAAACCTATATTGAAAAACTTGGGCATGGGAGAACACATAAGCTACACATGTCCATCAATAAACCCAAGGCATAGGAGTCACACTCATCATTACTCCAAGAATTTTTTTATTATTATTATTCATTTGGAATCCTTAAACATGTATATAATAGTTAAAGAGGGAATGAGGCAACACCAAATTAACATAAAATTGAATACTACAAATTACTCTTGGAGAAAATATGTACTAGAAGGCCAAGAAGTGAGAGAGAAATTTCTTTCAAAGTGCCACTTGGCCACTAGCCCATGAGAGGGAAGTTACTTCTTAAACTATTATAAATGTTAAAATCTCTAAGAAGAAGGGGTTTTTGGCTCTAATCTATTTCATGTACTACTACTAGAAATTTTAATGAGGAGAAGCAATTTTTGGCCAAGCTATTTTATAGATAACTCTAATTCCTATGTGTACATACTATGGACTATTTTGTCGCTTATGCTCAACACTGGATTTGTGTAAGGATGTATCTGACACTATAGACTATTCTTTTGTGCACCTATTGAATTATAATTTATGTTTTCTATAAATGTTTATCTAAATCTATGATCATAGGACTATACATGGTTGTTTTAATGATGGGATATTCTAGGTTTGTAGGCAGTTACCCATATTCCTGTATTTTTTCTCAATGAACTATTTCCTAATTCATAGATAGGAGGATGTGTGGTTCTATGTTTTCTTTCTAGTTATTGTTAGTTTCATCTGAACACATGGATTTTCATCTTAGGTTAGTTGCATTTCATTCTTTAGTTTAGAAAACCATTAATGGTGGATCGGGCCATAATCTATAAAATCCAAAACCAAGGATGGTTTTTTGGATAGAATTTGGATGGATTCACTACTCCAAATGGTTTGAGGTATAATTTGGACTTCTCACTAGGGGTAATCCATGTTGTTGATCAACATAATTTCAACCCATCAATAGAATTGGTGCTAGAAGGAGGGATGATGAAAAGTCGACTTATGTGGAGCCATTGTTTCTAAAAAAATTAACCAGCCCATGGATCTTCTCCTTATATCTATATGGGATCCCCCCTTGAGTATTTTGAGACCCTCAAAAGGCATGCCGATTAAGACAAATGATCTCTTGTCAAATTTGAAGTTTTATGGTGAAGGGAAAGTCTTTGCATTCATGCATATTAACCAATTTAAAATTGCACATAAAAATCTTAAAATTGTTTAGAATATTGAAACATGTTGATTTTTTATCCTCACATTGGATGAATGAATCAATCCATTACTAGTTAAATCAATCCATAGTTGGAAACATTTCATGGAAATCTTTATCACTGCTTAGGTGAATTATAACTATGAAGAACTCTCTAGTGAACTAGAAGGAATATGTAGGAATAGAGATGAAACTATAGATGATTTATTTCCAATATTTATGTGGATTTACTATAGTTTTCCTAAAAGTGACAAACCATCAAACCAAAAAATTCTTGACTGGTTTTCATACCTTCTCTCTTTCCCTAAAGAAAACAATCTAGAAAATGACAAGGTCTCTAATCTACAAGAAATTATTTCACAATGCTCTAATTCATATTTACACAATGAATATTCAGCCACCTCCCATCACAGAGAAATATTTTCAAACATAAAACCATGCATGTCGACCTTCATATTTATTGTACTTTTAAGTTTGATTTTGAAGCACAACCAAAGGGGAGTATTTTCAAGGAAAATTTCAAACTTGTGTTTATTGAAGAATTTGTTCTTGGAGTTGTTGTAGATTTGAAGGTTAAGAATATAGTACTGGAAAACATAGATCCTACATCCTCCCTTGGAAATTATGATCTTAGGGAGGAGGATATAGAATACATGATTTCTAACCAGTATTCAATCATTGAAACGAAGGAATTTCCACAAGAGTTTCGAAAAGTCTTAAGCTTAACATGTGATTATACCAGTGATATTTCTTTAGAAACTATATCAACTATTCACCTGGGATATCAAGTGTATAATGAATATTATGTGGTTTGTGAAAAATATCCTACTGAGGAAACTAAGTCATGTCTAGAATCCAAATATTTCTATAATCTCTACACATATATGTTTGATAATTCCCACTTTCAAGAGAATCCACTATCTTATCATACAGTGGAAATATTATGTCCTTTTTCTGAGGATAAAACACAAAGTGATGAGAGAAAACATGGAGATTTATAAACTTTAATATATCATAGATCAATCCATAGTAACATTCCATCTACGGGGCACAATTTTGAAATTCCCTTCTAGTCATAATTTATGGAACATAATGAAATAAATTTTAATCACAATAACCCTGTTTTTGATTTTTTTTTTGTTTTTCAAAAATTAGTGTGAGTATTGATGTACCATTCATTGATCCTGTACAATCTCAAATTACTAATATCTATGCACATGCATCAATGGTATAAGAGACTAAAATGAAAAAGGGTATACAATCCATCATCAATGGGGAAATAACAACGGGTAGACAACCCATCATCATGCAAGATAAAGGAAATGACGAGCTTATCCTAGAAGCATGACTAACCATATCTACTCTAGAGACACAAGTTAATCTACAAGAGAAATCACATCACTTATCCTTGGACATTGTTTCAATACTCCAACATTGCCTAAATGATTTTGATGATGTTATCAAATATGTCTTCAAGTTATGTTTTGCTTGATGGTTTCCTCAAACTAGTAAGTATCTAATGGTTGTTGTTTTGGACCTACTTTACCATGTTTCAATTCTTTCCATCAAGAATTACATAATACCTCATCCATATGAAATTACACAATGCCATAATAATCATGTAGACATTAAGTTAAGTAAGTGGCCATATTGGCTTTATGACTTCACCTAGCATTCATTGAGCCAATGTAGGACCTAGGTTAGGATAGTCATAATGGTAGGATAACTTTTATTCCCATTCCTATTTTATAAACATTATTTTGGCTTATTTTGGTTTCTTGAATAAAAGACACCATATTTTGAATGGGTTTTTCTTTGTTTTTGTTTCAGGGTAGCTTTCTTTAGTTCTAGTTTATTTTACATAGGAATTTTATTCTTTTGACTACTGTCTTTTGCTTGTTTTTTTAACTTGAATCTTGGATTAATTTTGTCTTTCTTCTGATTTCATAAGTGAGCCATCTGTAGAAACTTATTAAAAATATTTATAGAAAATTTCCTCACTTCAATGACATTCATTTTAACATTGACAACTAGAAATTAATAAGTTAGAAGATCACAATTAGGAATTGTTGAGGAAGTATCTATTATAGAAAGCCCTACATTACTAGTAAAGTTGGGACAAGAGATTCATGATATTTCAAATGAAGGATTGTACCTTGCAACAGTAGATGGATTATCTTTTAAGTTTTTGGCATGGGATCAGAGAAGGATACTTAAGGTACTGATTGTCTAAGCCTTTCTTGCATCATTAAAGGAAGAAGATATCAATTTCATATGTTTAGAACCACACCTTCACAAGGTTATCCAAATAATTATAATTCATCATGTATATCTATGGATATGGAAACACAAGTTTCTCTCTTTTTTTCTTCCTTTAGAAAACTTCTTCCTTAGATAACATGAATTTTGACCCCAACACCCAATGGATAAAACATATCCTACAAAACAGTTCAAATTAATAGGCATGCTGAGAAAACTAACCATGAATACACTTTCAATATCAACTAGGTTCATGAATTAAGGAATGTATGGTAGACAACCCATTCACCCAAAAACATATTACTTGGTGATCTAAAATTTCATGTTTAGGGATAGTCTGAAGGAAAAGGGATACGAGAAAACTTTCCTTGCCATTTTCCTTTGTGCGTGAAGTGGAAATATGTTTTTTTTTAGAGATGAAACATGGTCAAGGTACAACCATACCAAATCCATATTTAATGTTTGAAAGGATAATGGTGTGTTGACTGCACTTGGTTGTACTATGATGGACATACACATTGAAAATGAGTCGCTCATGGATTTATATAACTTAAAATGATACTTATGTGGTGCACATCATGAGGAGGTTGGAGACCAATGTGGCATGGTGACATTATTTATGAGGCACACATGGAAGGCTTGGTTTCTTTCTTGGGAGGAAGACCCATTTGAAGGATGAATGTTGGGCATCTAAGAGGAGGGTGTTGAACCCTAGGTAGCAAGGGGACACTTGGTTGCTTGCATGGAGTCTTGTTATTGACTTGAGGATATTTGGGTTGAAGAGTGTTCATGTAGGTGTGGTGGACGTGGAGGTGCACATGGTTTAGGAGGGAGAATTAGAGAATTGGAGGTATTTGGAGGAGGAGTGTGGGACCCTTGTTATGGAGTTATCACCTTTGGACTATTTTTTGGTGGACACGCATACCTTGAAGCTTAAAATGTGTCAATTAGAGTTGGATTTCTTCAAATGTGGACCTATTTAGTGATTAGTTAAGTTATCTTCTGTGGACATTATCCACTTTAAGTATTGAGGGGTTTCCATAGTCCAACATATAAGTATCATTTTTTGGATTATTTGTATAAAGTAAGTCATCAATCTATGACCTATATCCATGAGTATTAGTCACAACCAACCAATTTATCATGATTTTTTAGAAGTCCACTTAGAAATCATTACATCATATGATGCTCATAGGGGTGAAGAAATGGGATTGAAACTAGAAAAGTGAATTGCATAGCATCAATCCTGACCTTTGGGGTTTGCACCCAATAACCATGAATTTCACCCACCCTGAGACTCCTCTACCTCAAGAACAATTAACTATGGATTTTTCCCCATAATCAAGCTCATTATATTGCTACACCATTTGCAAAATCTTAGCAAGTATTGTTCCCTATGAACTATTCAATTATAGCTCCCTTAACTCTTTTAGTTAGGTATGGAGGGGATTTCATAGTCCATCGTGTGAGTATAATTTTTGGGATTATTTTCATAGAATATATGACCTATATCCATGAGTAGTAGAACTTACCAATTTATGATGATTTTTGAATAGTCCACTTAGCACTCGTTGCATTGGGTGATGCTCACAAGGGCGAAGAAGTCGGATTGAAAATAGAAAAAAGAATCACACAACTCCAATCATCACCTTTGGGGATTGCACCCATTAACTAGAACTTCTTGGGAGGTCACCCATACCAAGACTCCTCTAGCTCAATAATTCTTAACTATGGAGTTTTCCCCATGATCAAGCCCACTTAGCTTGCTACCCGATTGCAAAACCTTTGTAAGCATTGTGCCTTATGAACTATTTAGTTAGAGATCCCTTGACTATTTTATTTAAGTACTGAGGGGATTCCTTATTCCAACATATGAGTATCATCTTTTGGATTATTTACACAAAGTAAGTCATTGATCTATGACCCCTATCCATTAGTATTAGTCACAACCAACCAATTTATCATTATTTTTTAATAGTCCACTTAGCACTCATTACATAGGGTGATGCTCACAGGGGTGAAAAAATGGGATTGAAAATAGTAAAATGAATTACATAGCATCAATCATCACCTTCAAGGCTTGCACCCGGTAATTAGGAATTCCTAGGAGGTCACCCATCCCAAGACTCATCTACCTCAAGAACACTTAACTTTGGAGTTTTCCCCACAATCAAGATCAAGTATTATTCCTCTACCCCATTTGAAAACACTTAACAAGTATTATTCCTTATGAACTACTCAGTTAGATCTCCCTTTACACTTTTATTTAAATATTGAGGGGATTTTGTTGTCCAACATATGAGTATCATTTTAGGGATTATCTGCATAGATTATATGACCTATATCCATGATAGAGAAGAGAAGAGAAAAAGTAGAGTTCTTTCTCAAAATAGGGGTTTGTCATACTATGGTACTAAAAATACCATGAAATAATCGATTAAATCCTAGAGAAAGAAGAGGACAAGGGAGGATACTAGAGAGAAAAGAAAGGAGGAATATTATGCAAAAATAGAGACTAGATGGATCTAAAGTGCATCTTTGTTATTCCAAGAGAAATTTGATTATAATATTATCTAATAACTAATAAAACATTGTATGGAGTTCAATCTTATAATGGACAGTAGTTAGACTTTATATACCCACAATGAAGAGCACTAGAGGGAAGAGAACTTCTGAGGGACTGTGGAGGAAATAAGGGAGTTCCTTCCTTGTGTTGTGTGGGTATGTATTGTAAGTGCTAATGTTGGTATGCTTTAGAGATTGGTAAAACTACTTAGCAGTGGGGTTACTTGGATGATTTGTCAAGATTTCTTGGATGAGATAATAGCTTGATAAAAAGTAATGAGTTTTCCTTCTTTTCCCTGGTGCTTTCGAGGAAAAATCCCCTATAGTAGTGGGCCTACTACAATGTACCAATGACCATACAAGAAGAAAATTCCATAAAGAATACTAAAAAATGGTATTATAACCGAGTTCAAAGAAAATAATTGACTATTGAGAAGAGGAGAAGGGTTAACTCACCATGATTCCTAAGAATGTCGTCGTTCCCTATTTTCAAAGTTTCCTTGCCATTTTCCAATAGATCCTTTGTGATCTTCAATAATCTCGAATAGAAAAACCTACATAGGGAGGTAGTTATACTGATAACTACCCATTAGTTCAATGAAAATACAATGGAATTATCAAAGAAATTAGTATTCTATGAAGCATATATGAAAGAATTGTGAATTTAATCAATACCGATATAATACACTTTGAAGGAATGAGTTTTTTATTGATAAAAAATAGTTAGGTAGATACAAATTATCGTGTTTGGTATAGTGTTTCCCTGTTGAAAGAAACCCTAGATTCCTCCACCCAGATCCTACTATAAAATTTGGCTTTGACTCTGAATTCACCATGGACCCAAAGAGAATATATGGAAGACTCTTGGTTAGATAGGTTGATGATCATAAGGGGGATCAAAAAAATTGTTTCCATATCAAAAACCCAGTAGCAACATGGATATGTATGGGCTTACAGACTCAGTGAGTAGATCCAAATAAATGTTTTCTTTAAGTGTGCAAAGAATTATTACCTTTCTCCTTGAGTAAAATGCTCCTTTTATGTGGTCTCTAGTTGGTTAGATATGGTTGAGTATGGGTAAAAGGAGTTAGGCAACTGACCAAACCCATAACTCAAAATTTATTAGGAATAATTGTATTTTTTTTCATCATTTATTATCATGTACGCAACTATCCCTTGAGCAACCCATGTATACCTGTGTTGCATAACTGCTAGGGCGCATACATATTCCATTTTTTGTTTTTTAAGAAGGACTCAAGGAGGTATGGAGAAGAGTGGTCTATAAGTAGGATAGGGATTAGGCCAATAAGATAATCAATTCTTAAATGGTGGAAATTGACTCCATAATAGATGCCCCCTAATGTGTGAGGTGAGAAGAGAAATCGATGGTCGAAATACATTAGAAACTGATCGTCGAAATACATTATAATTCTTCGAAGAGAAGTTATCCAAGGCAAAGGTCACTAGAATCCAATCTAAGGACAACAACCAACACAAAAATGTGTCAAAAAACTCAATTCCCAAGGCAGGAATACTCATGCTCAAATTTGATGATAAGCATGGATGCCAATCAAGTACACTATAGAACCATGAAGAATGTATATATAGAGAAAGAAGTGATCATGGCCACGAAAGAGATACATGGTGGATCCATGTCAAACAGAGATTATAGCCATGAAAAAGATACGAAGTGGATCTATGACTCGGAATCGATGAAGGATATATGGGGCAAGAGATGCTTAATTGATCCTTCACAAGTACCGATGTGAGAAGTGGTAATTTCCAATCACAACTTGGGAAGAAACATAAAAGAGGGGATGCTACTGCATTCCCTAGGTCTTCAAAATAATCGTTGTGGTATGAGTCTTCACTATGTGAATAGATGTGTTGAAGTTGAACATAGTGAGACACCATTTGATTATCGGCCATTGATGTATACCATTAAAAAACCTAAGACAACCCATTGATAATGATAATGGGCGTCAAGGTATCTATTGCAATATAACAAGTGTGAATCGAGGATCCGATTTTGAACACCTGGTAGAATTTATCGATCAGGAGAAATGATGTATTCCCACTGTCAATAGTGATGGAAACTACCACTGATGACTGTAAGCCCCAAGGTAATACTAATGACTCAGCTAAATCCCTATCCTAAAGAAAGATGTGTTGAATTCGATAGGAAGAGATCCGTTGGAAGGAGGGAACTAAGGCATCCCCCATCATCCAACACAAGGAGTAGTAGAAGGCCAAATATTTGGAAGGACTCAGACAAAATATTGAAAGGACCACCATGAATTATGTATTTTTCATGCACCATATGTAAATAGTGCACAAAAGAGACCCTTTGAATAACAACCAATAATGAATACTATCGACAAAGGTGAGGAAACCACTAATGGGGACAAATGGAATCCAAGGTACAATGATAATCCCAATGTGTGAATAATTTTATTGTCGTCAAATGCAAGGGAAACCATTGATTCAATTACCAATGATGGAATGTCATCTGATGAGCACAAGGTCACATATCAATGATGTAAATAGGCCCAGGCTGCAACTCTAGGTCAAACTCTTAGAACAATTGGTCATAGTCGATAAGACCTCAACCCACTGGCATGAAGTCAATGGGGACCTTTTGTACCAACATGAGTATAGGACAAATATACTTTTGATTCTAAGATGTACTTGACACACAGGAAGGTCGACTTGCAAAGCCAATAATTATGCGAAATGACTGACACATGATAAAAATTACTCTGAACAAGAACATGACACATTGTGTGACTTAGGAAACATGGAATGAAAATGAAAAATGACATAAGTCTATGATATCGGAGGTGACAATAAAATATCCATAGTGACTGGAAGAATAACTAGTCAGAGGAGTAACAATTCTATGTAACTGGTTCAGTTTCCTAAAGCCATACTAACCCAAATTGTTGAGACTTGACTCAAAACTTTGTTCTTTGTTCAGTGGCAACTCGAATGCTGCCAATAATCGCAAATAAGACTCATTCCCATGCTCTTTTTTGTTACTTATTTTTTTATCTTTTTCATATTAGAAATCCTGAAAAATAATAAAATAATGTTAGAATACATGGAGGAAATGAGTGTCGTGGGCAAGAAAACTAGTTCCAAGTGCAAGGAACATACATATGCTAATGCAAGAAAGCATGTGCAGGATATGGACACTCGAGGGAATGTTTCCTCCAAGGTTACATGTGTCAAATTGCAAAGGAAAAACTTGCAAGTCTACCAACTGGTGAGAATGCATAAGAAAATGGTTAATTAACAAAAAGATGATACCGACATTAGGCTCAAAAGTGCAACCAGTAGAATGCAATGCAATATTACAACTTAACACATAAGTATGGGAGCGTCACAAGTAAATAGCCAGAATAAGATCGAGAAGAATACGAGGTTTCAATGCAATGTCATGGTGGGACTAATAGGACTCTCGAGCCTAAGAAAAATTTCATCATGGGCACTGAAAGGAAAAATAGGTGATAAACTACGATGCCCATGATGGTAGAATCTACCACGAATTGATCAACCCTTAAAAATGATTGGAAAGGCTTGTGTCACTAATAAGTGGGTTTGACCCTAAGGTAAGTGTATAATTGGTCATTGATAATGCAAAATGCAAGGTGGAAATTGTTGCGCCTCTTTCGTCACCTTAGTGAGAAAAATAGAGGTGCTTGGAAGCTTAGTTGGGTTTGCTAAGCAAGATAGCTTCAAGGAAAAGGGTTGGAGAAAAAAATATAAAACAATAAATAAGAATTAAACTAAGAAATAAAACAACAGCTAAATTAATGAACATAGGGACATAAGGAAAAAAGAAACAATGAGACCCATGTCACCAATGATAAGGCTAATATTAGTGAAAGAAAACACCGAAAAGAAAGGGGACTATGAGTCCCTTCTTCCTCCAAGGGAGGGCTCTTGGACCCCCACAAATAAGCTCTTCTTACAACTTTGAAAAAGAAAATGAAAATGGTGAAAGAATTATTTGCTAATCCACTCAAGGGGTGAGATGGATTGCCCAATGCAATGATGCAAGTATACTCTTGGCAATGATAGAAGATTCCTCAAGAGAATAATGGCAACATAACTTTGCTATGAATTCCTTGAAAGATGAAGTGTATCCATGGTCTTTTTATAGCATTCCTTTGGGTTATTGTCCAACTAGTTTGTAGTGTGTAAAGAGGCTAATTAGGGCATTTCTAGGTCTTTGACCAGCCACCCAGTCGAATCCAGTCCAAATTTGAGTGTCAAATCAACTTGGAAGTTGAACCAGAAGTGGGTAGGAGGACGACCACTATCATAAATGTGTTTTTTCTCAGGTGCGCATATTTTTCCGACCACAGTCACGCATCGTGCACATGTGCGCGATGTCTGCATTCATTTTTTGCGCATGTGCGCGCACGCCCAGTGTCTTCATAGCGCCCTTTAATTTTTTCACTAGTTGTATAGTTTTGACCCTTTGTGAATGCTTTTGTGTAAATTCAGGTCCATGGATGACCTCATAACTGTTTGACGATGTTGAATTCTTGTAACCATTTGTGGATGAAATTTCAGTGATAACAGATGCCCCCTGATGGATGAGGTTAGGAGCATACGTATAGCCAAAATCCATCAATGTTTCTTCTACTGAGAGTGTTGTTGTAAGAGAGAGAAATAGTGGGATTATCCAGAGCTATCCATTGGAGGGAAAAAGGAACCTATAGAACCCAACCTTCCATGAGGTGTGTAAAAAAATAAACTGTGTACAAACGAGGCGGGCATGCCCCATGCTCGTGTCATGTAACTAAAAAAAGAGGAATGAAGTGTTGATGTAGACAACTGCAGTTCCCTCGAGGGCGGTCGTGATAAAGGCAGAAGACAATTTTGCAGATGAACATACTCTGAATAGTAGGCAGTGACATCTGTAAGAAGTATCACAAATTCTATAGGCATTGATAGCCTAGCCAAGTTCAGAGGTCTTCGGCAAGTATAAGAACTAACTGCAATGGTCGCAAAGTAAGACTCACTGTAACATGAGAAAGTGTTGACGTCGAATGTTATGGGGGTCAATGACAGCAGGGAGAAATTGTGGTTCTCCCTGTGCCATCCGAGATTTCTCATTGAATAGGTAATGAGAATCAAGATACTGTCGCCCTTCTGGAAAACTGTGTTGATGTCGACAAAAAGGGGGACGTGACTCCCAGAAGCAAATGGCTTCATGAAATCTAGGTGAGGTGAGGAATGGGAGGAGGTACATGGATGAAGTCAAGATGTAGGAAGACTCAAGACTACCCTTAGTTGGGGTATATATGTGAGATAAAAGTGGTCACAACCGTTCAATGAGGTCGAGTGTCAAGGGGACAGCAAGACAGGGGATAAGTTGTGCGAGAGGCGGGACAAAGTGAATAAACTCAGAGGATAGAAATAAGTGGCATGTGGGGTACTCTGAAGATATGGACGATGTCGTCAAGGGTAGATGATAAGTAGTGCCCCAACCAAGGGTGACATGGGTTGCGTTGGCCGAAAAGGGAAGAAGGTCACCATAGGTGACGTGTCACATACCCACTACCTAAATCAGATTTTTCTGGTCTTCTGTCGAATCAGAAGCCCTAAACATCCATGGAGGACCAACATAAGCTAGTCCTTTCTCTCTCCCCGCTCCCATGTGGTCGCGGGTCACAATCACAGTCCGAATATACGCAGTACCTCTTTCATATTTCGCGCCTCGGCGCTACAGTGACGTCGATTCATTTGACTTGGCAACTGCCGAATCCCGACAGGGCTAGCGATCAGCCAATGGGGGTGAATCCCTACAGGGTTAGCAAATGGCTAATAGGAACAAATCCCAATAGGGCCAGAGAACAACCAATGAGAAATGACCCCGTTGCGCGGTTAAGTGGAACACAAGTGGCAGAGAGGGAAACGCGACACGGTGGTCGACATGACAGGAGGGGCCCCACTTCACACGCCACACTATTCTGGACCCCCCCCCATTAAAGGTAGAATGACAAGGGGGTCCAGAATCTGCCTGAGCATTGTTGATCATGATGAATTAATCTCGA
>ML785996.1:537896-574669 GCA_009831015.1 Picea engelmannii | reverse complement strand
GAATAGATCATCGATCCTGGGCAAGGGGTACTTGTTCTTTATGGTTACTTTATTAAGTTGTCTATAATCTATACACAGTCTAAGGGTGCCATCCTTCTTTTTCACAAACAGGATTGGTGCTCCCCATGGGGACACGCTGGGTCTAATATAACCCTTATCCATCATTTCTTTCAATTGTAATTTGAGTTCCACTAACTCAGGTGTGCTCATCCGGTAGGGTGTCCTAGACACCGACACTGCTCCTGGTGCGAGCTCTATTGAGAAGTCCATGTCTCTTCTCGGAGGTAGACCCGGTACCTCTTCTGGAAACACATCTCTATATTCTCTCAGGATAGGGTGTTCATCGGGGCTTGGTTTAGCACCTTCGGTTGTTTTCAACACCTGTATTGCATATAGGGGACATCCCTTTCGGCAATACTTTCTCATTTGCAGGGCTGATATTTATCTCACCGAGACCGGTTTTCGGATCCATTGAAGGGTTATCCTTTTTCCTTCTTTGCTCACACATTCTAAGGTTTTATGGTAACAGTCCAATTTGGCTTTATGGGTGGACATCCATTCCATACCAATCAACAGATCGTATGATCCCAGGGGTAATACGTTAAGGGTTGCTTGGGTGGGGAATTCACCCAACATTAACTGGCAGGTTGGTATGGCCTATACCACCTTTCTTTTAGTGCCAGTGGCTAACTGTACCAACCATGGCTTGGTTTGTTTTTGTAGCTGTAGCTTACACTTATCCACAGTCTTAGGGGCTATATAACTCAAATCTGAACCAGGGTCAATTAAAACAGACACTAGATGGTTCAAAATCATACCTTCTATTTCCACCACTAAAGCTTGGTGGTCAACTTGGTTATTATCCAATGCTACATAAATCTGTGGCACACTCCTTGCCACATCATTGACTGTGGTAGCTTCCTGAATGTTATAAACTTTCTAACTGTTCTATTGTCTATGTGGACAGTCTCTTAGGAGATGCTCTTCTCCGCAACCCCAGCATTTTAGAGGTTCTTTCTTTGGGTTATTAGTCTTTACTGGTATAGGTCCAGAAGTTTTATTTTTGTCTGATGATGGAAAGTTCTGCTAGAGTACACTCCGGGTTGGAAAGTTCATTCTAGGGTTCTTCTTGTAGCTCTTAAATCCTGAGGATTTGATCCCCTTTTTCTGAAATCTTGAACCACTCTTTTGTCTCCAGTCTCCACGAGACTCTGTCCGATGTCCATATTGTTCATGACAATATGTTGCCTTTCGAATAGTGTCTTCTAAGGTCTTTGGCTCGTCGAATTCAATTCGGTTCCGGTATTCCTTGGGTAGCCCACTGATGAAGCGTTGCACCTTCGCCTTCTCTGCTTTGATGTAGGGTACATATCTCAATAAGTTGAGGAATTTGTTGACATATTCCTCTATAGTAAGTTGTCCCAGTTTGAGTTCATAAAACTCTTTAGCCTTCTCGTCGAAATATATTTCCGACAAATACTTCTTTCAGAAGTACTTCTCAAACCGTTTCCAAGACAGGTCCTCCTCGCGGACCCCTTTCATATTCTTAAGGTCTTCCCACCAGATGGAAGCCTTTTCATTCAAATTGAATGTGGCCACTTGGGCCTTCAAATTCTCTGAAAAATCATGGACTCTGAAATATTTCTTCAGTCCAAGTAGCCAGGCCTCGGCTTCCTCTCCCTTCTTTATCTCACCGTCAAAGGAGGGAGGTTTGGCCTTTCTGAATTCCTCAAATTTATGACTCTTGGAAGTCTTTTGCTTCTTTTGTTTTCTTCGAGAATAGGAATTGGTCCTGCTGCTGGAAGAGCCTTCTTAATCGCTAGCTTCCTTCTCAGTGGAATTGTCTGGCACGGGTCCTTTACCTCTGGGGTGGACCTTTCTTGAGGTGCTCCTCTCAGTATGGCCACTGATATGACCATGTTTCTACACTTCGGGTTCATGTTGTATTTGTCACTATAGGTCGGATAAGCTCGGCAGTAACACTGCATTAATTTAAGTTTGCTTTTCTTGTTCTTTCATCATCCTTTCATTGTCGGCCTTGCAGCTTTGTAACTCAACCATGAGACTCCTCACAGTCCCGGCTAGGTCTGGAGGGGTTCCTATCGCTCTTCTTTTGTCAGACTCTTCATCTCTATTGTGGGAGCCTTCTCCCATCTCTTGCTGAGTCACCATTCTCTGCGTCTATAAATTCCCGCAGCTAATCATCCACTTAGGTGAAAAGACAAACGTTGATTGTTAGTCAAGAGTTAAATATATTTTTATAATCTGTGCATAATTTATAATTCTTTCACATGCATACACAGTCGGGTTCTCGTTTCCAAGTTTTCAATCCTGGACAAGAGATTTACATTAGGGGTTGCTCTTCGTAGGAGTACTTCGAACGGAGCTTATGCGCAACTCGTTCATGAGCCCAATTAGGCCGAGTGTTGTAACCATGCTCTGATACCACTTTGTCACATACCCACTACCTAAATCGGATTTTTCTGGTCTTCTACCAAATCAGAAGCCCTAAACATCCATGGAGGACCAATGTAAGCTGGTCCTTTCTCTCTCCCTACTCCATGTGGTCGCGGGTCACGATCACAGTCCGAATAAACGCAGTACCTCTTTCATATTGCGTGCCTCGATGCTACAGTGACATCGACTCGTTTGACTTGGCAACCGCCGAATCCCGACAGGGCTAGTGATCGGCCAATGGGAGAGAATCCCTACAGGGCTAGCAAATGGCTAATAGGAACAAATCCCAACAGGGCCAGAGAACAGCCAATGAGAAACAGCCCCGTTGCGCAGTTAAGTGGAACACAGGTGGCAGAGAGGGAAACGCGACACGGTGGTCAACATGACAGGAGGGGCCCCACTTCATACGCCACACTATTTCGAACCCCCCCCCCATTAAAGGAAGAATGGCAAGGGGGGTCCGTAATCCTCCTGAGCACCGTTGATCATGATGAATTAATCTCGAACGTTTGAGAGTTGCGCGTCCAATTCCAGACCCCCCCCCCCATTAAAGGCAGAATGGCAAGGAGGCTCCGGAATGCATCCTGAGCCGTAGATCTGGGTGGGTGGACTCTGGCCATCCAAATCTATTCGCTACTTACCCTAATGCGCGCTCGCGCCCCAGCGTAAAACTGGCATCTCTTCCTCACATCGGACGGTCATTACGGACCCTGAGATTTCCCGAAGGAATCTTGTTCGTCCATCGGGACTTATCCACATGCTATTGTCTCGACATTATGGATCGGGATTTGTCAAGGCAAGAACCCAAGGTTTTGTCAGTGGAACTCCCGAATCCCCGATCCCCGAAAACGGGTAATCTCTCAACACGTCACCTCCTTAAATCGGACGGTCCACAACTGCTCCGGGGTTTCCACCCAGGAAAATCCCGATCCCTTGTCACCAGGACTCCTAATCTCACGATTTCCGATTCAACGGAATGGGAGATCTCACGATGCATGGCCTCCATCAATCGGACGACTCAGATCCATCCCAGGGTTTTCACCATGGAAAATCCTGAACTCTTGTCAATAGGAATCCCGATTCCGCGATTCCCAATTTCCCGAAATGGGAGATCTCACAACATGTGGCCTCCGTCAATCAGACGGCTTAGATCCATCCCGGGGTTTTCACCATGGAAAATCCCGAACTCTTGTCAACAGGAATCCCGATTCTGCAATTCCTGATTTCTCGAAATGGGAGATCTCACGACACGTGGCCTCCGTCAATCGGACAGCTCAGATCCGTCCTGGGGTTTTCACCCCTAATACATTGGAGTCTTAACCTTCGGGTAATTCCTGACAGATCCAATGGCTGTCAGGTTTTTCAGCCGAGATCTGATGGCTCATAATGGTTCCTACCCATGCATTCTTCCACGACTCCCTGGGCGTGGAAAAGATCCACGGTCCATATACTCTCATGAACCTTAGGGATCTACGGTCCTAAACTCTTCGCTACCCATGACGACACCGGAAACCCGAGTGGTAAGGCATTTAACGCCCTACTTTCTCCTACTAATCTAACGATCGTGGGTGACCGCAGATTCCCCGATGAAATCTCGTCCATCGATTAATACTTATAAGGTTAAGGTACTTAATTTTCCATCTCCTTCCTCCGATATAACGGTCGTGAGTGACCACAGATCTCCTGACGGAATCTCATCCATCGATTCGTTACTTCATCCTTATGTTGTCATCTCGGTTTTCAAGAGGATCGTTCCTCCTTATGCACGGTTCCTAATGCCTTACGCCTTCACAACCACCTTCCCAATTCTTGATGGGATTTTCAAGGAAGGTAATTCTATGGGGAGAGTTACTCAGGGTACTACCTGAGGTATATAAGGATGTCTTCCTCTCAAGAGCCAGGCGTGAAGTCTGAATCGGAACAATACACACACAAATAACGAATTCATGAGGACATAAACCAAACGTAGTCTTTTCATATAAATATACAACTACTAGTACTGATCAAAACACCATACATTCATTCTTATAATGAAATCATTCACAGCTTCACAGCTTATGAGCATAATTATCAGAATAGTCATATATATATATTTCAAGATGCCAGAGGCAAAACACTTATCAGAGATAACACCAGGGGTCAAGCAACTGCTGAGAGGGGTGCTCGTTTCCACCCAACCGTAGGCTTAGCGACTCCCAGCAGATTTACCACTAGCCACCCCCGAGCTGAGACCACGATGCTGTGAGACTGCATCTCTATTTACCAGTGACTAGGAGCGAAGGTTGCAATCCTTCCTCTCTGCTATCACTCACTCTGCATATTGCCAAAATTCTCCCCTCGCGTATGCTTCCACCCAATCGCTTCTACCCCACGCCTTATCCTCTTGCGAGGTTGCATGTGGCATGATTACCCTCGCACTGGCCAGTCATGATGGCTCTACGGATGGGCGGTTCACCTCCCCATCCCTCATTAATTCCTGAGGAGCCATCAACCTACTAGTCTATGAGGCATTTAATTCGGAGCCAGCGAGCCGCTTTTGGTTCTCCGGGCCAGTGGAGTCCAAATACGGTATTAATTCTTGGTGGAAGTTAAGTCCACCTTTTCAGGTGCCTTCCACCGCCATCGTGGTCGCTTTTCTGCACATCCCCTCTCAACAGTCCTGCAATAAAATTCATAAGGTTATTCACATTTATGAGTTTGCCATAGTTCTTGGCCAGTCCAGTTATTTTTACTAACTGGGGGAAACAGGGTGTTACATGATGAAAAAAAGGTAATGTAACTACTGGAAACAATGGCATTTGTACAATAAATAGAGAATAATTGGGGATAAGTGTACAAATACAGAAACGGTTGCCCCGATGTAATATGATTGGCTCGGGTAAGGCACGATTTGCTTAGAGAATTGGTGGAGGGTGGGGGCCCCATGGGTGGGTTTCTGTATGAGGTGGGTGAAATGAAGGGAAATTTGTAGATGGGCAAACTGATTGTGGATGAAATGGAGGGTTCATGATACTACAGAGGTGCAATAAAAAATAGAACCATGAAGAGATAATTTGGGAGTCCGTTGGGAAAGCTAGCAAAATGAGGAGAAGGAGTATATGGCTGATTCGCGACCTGATGTAAGACTATCGGGACTCCCATCCCTAAAGGGTTTTGATAAACAGCATGAGTGTCAAAGGCGCAAAAGGGTGCTATGAATGGGACAACTCATGTGGGTAAGAGTGCTACCGGGTGATAGTACCGAAGATGCAAATGGAGGTGTTGGTATTACAGATCCGAAAATGGGGATCCTAGAGGCAAATGTCAGAGGGTGTGACTGGAGATGTAAGTGAGATTCAGAGGGAATGACTGCATGCTAGTGTTGAGTATATACCTAAAGGGGTTGTGTTGATGTATGATGACCAAGTACCTACACACATGAAAACCAAATACCTGACATGAAAAATATCTGAAGAGAATCGAATATATGAGCATGTATTTGATAATTTTGAATATGCGCATGCGTACCTGGTCAGGGTATGAAAAAATGGCATCCCAGGGGCTCAGGATCAAAAGAGGCCCAAGGACTATCATGATGTAGATGATGGGATGCTGATCCCGTGGATGAAGATGGATCAAGAAATGGACACTCGGAGCTCTCGGAATGATGAGTGGAAGTTTGGCAGAAAGGCCTATATATAGTTGTAGGGCCCACATTGCCACCTCATTTGTACTTGCTACTATAGTGACTGGACGAGAAGTATTCAGAGGAGATTGGGAGATTCTGGGAGGACGATGCATCTGATCGAGGACCAACGAGCTTCAGGTTAGTGGTATTATCATCCTACATAGATTTAGGGTTTCCTTTTTGAGGCAGGGGCTGTACAGAGGGTCGTTACAGGGGGTTTTATGGGTGTGGGCCCCCACGTGCACGGGCGATATGGAAGTATGCACGCACAAGTGTGCACCTTCCCACCAGATAGGCGTGCATGGGGGTGCCTGTAAGAGGAACAAGGGTGCGCACTATGTGCGTGCCTATTGGATGCACAGCTACGCATGTGTGTGCGTCTGTGTATTGGATAGGCACACTTTAAGGTGCGCATGTGTTCGTGACAAGGGCACATGAAGGCGCCCCTATATGTTGAGCAGGCGTGCACCCGTGCACGCCTGAAGGATGGACAGGCATGCCTGAGTGCGTGCATGTGTAGTGAACAGGCGCGCATAAGTGCGCACATGTGGAGTGAACAGGCGCACACGTGTGTGCGCCTGTGGGTTAAACAGTCGTGCCTTGGAGGCAAGGTTGATGGGTGTAAAACTTATCTTTTTAATGTTTTTTATGCTCCATTTGGCTGACTTAGGACTGTTTTATGTGGTTGTAGGCGATCATTGTGCACGATGTCGGTTGGTTGGTGAGAGCGGGATTGGTCCCAGCTGAGAGACGTCGTGGCTATTGAGGAGCCGGGGGTATGTGCGACTTTGGCAGCCTGTGGGCTACTGAAGTTCTTTGAGTGCTCGCTAATACAGGCAGAGGAGTATCTCTTGCAGTTCCTTATCTAGATGTGGAGTTCGGACCTGCATTGTTTCATAGTGCGGGGAGATCATATTTCCTTCACTGCAGTGGAGGATATATACTTTTTGACTGGGCTCCCGTTTTAGGGAACGCCCCTACCGACGGAGCCAGTGTTACCGAGGGATGTGGTGCTAGCGACATTTGGTCGGAGGTACTGTTCGGGGGTGAACTTTATGTCATGCATTGTGGTGAGCATTGGGGCAATGGATGCCCTAGCGCATCGCTGTATAGTAGTGATGATTGTGAGAGTGTATGGGTCTCTGGCGACGCAGCGGATCAGTGGTGGTTAGCTGTCTGTGATGGAGAGGGTGTTGGCCGGTGAGCACTTCGCCTGGGGGCTTACGAAGTGTGCCAAGATGATAGGGCAGCTGGACACCTGTCGGTCCATGGATACAGGAGAGTTTGCCTTCGGGTCCATCCTAGTGGCCTGGTTTTTGGAGAGGGTGCCTATGTTGTGCCCTAGGATTTTATTAGGTGCACCCAGGGCGCGAGAGCCATGACTAAAGTGGTGGTCAATTTTTTTTCTTTGCCACAGTGGTGGGGAGGGAAGCCACTTCCTTACTGTTGAGGTGGCGCAGGTGTGGCAGCAGATGCCACAGGTGATATTGCAGTTCCCCTATGCTGGGGTTGACTTCCAAGAGGATCCGGACATGGTGTTACCTCCAGGGGAGGTGTTTGACCATCGAGGTATGTGGATGAGTTATATATATATATGTTTTTTGAGATAGCATGACATATGTATATGATATAGATGCTGATACTATCTGTTGCTTGTTTGTATGTGCAGATGTGGCACCTTGTGGGCGCAAGGTTGAGTTGTGGAGAGCATCGGCTTGTCAAGAGCCAGAGAGACCGTCGCGGGGAGGGCCGCAGGTTGGCGAGAGACATCGGTGTGAGGACACCGAGGTGAGACCAACTGATCCTAAGAGAGCAGCGAGGAGATGTCAGTTTGATGACCCTGGTGTCGGGCTATCACATGCTCCTCCGGTGGATACCGGAGCAGATTTTGAGGACATACGTCATCGCCTAGAGGCGGTGCTACAGGGTGTGCCTGAGGGCATGTGGTCTTGCATCCAGGATGAGGGTATCTTGGAGCAGTGTGTGGGGATTCTGCTGCCATGGTGGGCCATGGTACGATGAGGAGCTGTAGCAGATGTTGCTATGACCGAACAATTACCTCCGGGGTAGGAGGGACCAGTAGTGGGTGGGGGACCACTACCTGAGGGAGGGGCAGGAGGTGGTGCACTAGAAGCACCTTGAGTGGTGCTCTATGTATTGTTGTATTTTTGTAGATAGGCTGGTGAGCCCACTTTTTACCGAGGTGATTCACTGCCCTGCGGATACTTGTATTTTTATATGTAAACATTTGGATGGCACTGTGGACCGTTTTATATATACATGAGTATACATTTTGAGATCTATGTGGTGTTTACATGTGTTTTATTAATGTGTTGATGATGTCTAATCTATATGTGCTGTGACAAGTTGTGGATATGTTTATGTATGTGTAGAGGTAGCTTGATGTGATATATGCCAGTCTAACACAATATTATCTAAGTTATCTGTAATTTGATTCAATTGTCTTGGAATATGTGTAAATGTAATGGAATCAAAATGTCGATATAAAAGTCTAACCTGCAGGTATTTGTGAAAGAGGCAAGGATCGCGTACGCGGTACACATTGTTGAGTTGGAGAAAGACTAGTTGAGAGTTGAGAAAGACGTTATGGTGACAAATACGATGATGCTGGGCATTGGCCAGGAGGCCGATGACAGCAGTGTATTCAGCTTGGTTGTTGGTCGATGAACCCAAACATATGCCGCTCGAATGGAGCATTTCATGTGAGGGGGTGTAAAGAGCCCAAGCAGCCGAAGTGAGATTTTGTGTCCAACGGCTGGCACCGTCAGTGTAACTGATGTGGTAGGCCAGTGGAGGAAGCATCTGTCAATAGCACAAATGAGAGTTTAGACGTGAGGGATGGAAAAAAGATTAAAAATACTATAAAAGAAATAACCTAAAGTAGAATGACTATGTTTAAGCATAAAATTTCTTTAAGTATAACCCATTAACAGGTTCTTTGAGAGAGAGGCCTTCGGGAGAGGACAAGATGTATGCGCCTTTGGTGAGGCAATGTTGGATAATGTATGGGCCATGCCATAGTGACTCGAATTTGCCATGGCCAAAGGTATCATGAGTGATATCGTAAGCAAGGACGAGGTCGCCTTCGTGAAATGAGCGAAGGTTGACATGTCAATCAAAGGTAGTCTTTGATCATTTTTTAGCTGCCTCATTGTTCTGTAATGAAGATCGATGATATTCATCTAGGGACTCTAAGTTCAGCAAGTGTTGCTTCATTGGAGCAGTGTCAGGTAATAGCTCAATTGTGGTGCGTAAGGTGGGAATTTTTCACTCGATGGGAAGAGTGGCCTCAACCCCATGGACTAGATGAAATGGTGTGAAACCAGTTGTTGTTTTCACAGCCATACGGTAAGCCCATAGCGCAGAAAATAACATATGATGCCAATTGCTCTTATGTTTATTAACCATCCATTGTAACATGGTCTTGAGGGCCTTGTTAACTACTTCGACTTGTCCGTTAGACTGAGGGTAGTATGGTGAGGCAGACTCGTGGGAGAATCCTAATCGAGATGAGAGTTCGACGAAAATCTCATTCTCAAAGTGTTTCCCGTGATCGGAAACAAGTTGGAGTGGTACTCCAAAGTGAGATATGACGTGGTTAAAGAAAAAACGCATTGCGGTGTCAGTAGTATTGTTGAAGGTGGGCATAGCTTCATCCCATTTGGTGAAGTAATTAACTACGACAACAATGTATTTGTGTCCATTGTTGGAGGGGGGATTACAAGTCATGAAGTCGATGCCCCATTTACAAAAAGGGTCGGCAATGATGACTGGATGAAGAAGAGTAGGTGGTGCTTGGGCTTTGTTGGTGTAAAGCTGACACTTCTCGCATCGTTTCACAGTGTGAATGCAATCGTGAAACAAGGTAGGCCAAAAGTAACCTGCTCGGATAATCTTCGGAGCAGTGGATATTCCCGAAAGATGTCCCCCACATGCGTCGCTGTGGCAGTTGTTCAAGACTCTATCGGCCTCGTCAATGGTCAGGCATCGACTAAGGATGGTGTCGACCCCTCAGTGGTATAAGATGTCTCCGATGAGGAGGTAGCGGGGGGCCTGGTGGCGAATATGACGACGATCATCTCGTAAAAGGTGGTTACCAAACTTTTGAGTTCGTAGGTAGACGAGGAGGTCATCGTACCAAGGATCATCCAAAGTGATGTAAAAGAGGTGTTCGTCGGGAAAGTCGGTATTGACGGGGGCACTGGTTGTGTCCGAGGGGAGGGTCATGACAAGTTCGGCGAGAATGAGGGCTTTCTTGCCCTTGGGTGTTGAGAATTCAAGACCATACTCCTAAAGGATAATGATCCATCGAGAAAATTTGTCATTAATTTGCCAACGACTTAGCAAGTATTGCATAAGGTTGGAATCTGCTACAACCTTAGTTGTGTGAAGTAGAATGTAGTGACGCAGTTTCTGGACTGCGAGGACGACTGCAAGATCTAGTTTCTCTTCGCATTTATACTTCAAGGGTGGCCCTGAGAGGTTTTTACTAACGTAATAAATGACATGTTCACGATTGTCATCACCTAGTTGAACAAGAACTCCTGCTACTAAAACAGTTGATGCTGATACGTAGAGGATATAGTCGCGATTGTAGTCAGGTGCACTAATTAAAGGGGCATTGGAGAGCGCCATTTTAAGATCATCAAATGACTGTTGGGCATGTTCATCCCAGTGAAATGGGATGTCATGACGTAGTAAGCGAAGGAAACCATGTGCGCAAATGGCATAGTCTGGGACAAATCGTCATAGAAAGTTAGCCTTGCCTTGTAGGCTCTGAAGTTGACGTAAATTTCGGGGAGGTGGAATTTCAGTGATAGCTTGGACTTTGAGGGGGTCCACAGTAATACCGCTTTGGGAAACGATGAATCTGAGGAGGAACCCCTCGGTGACACAGAAAATGCACTTGAGGGGATTCAAGCAGATGTTGTACTGATGAAACAGTTGGAAGATGATTCGTAAATCATCAAGATGTTGGGTGCGTTTCTTGGATTGAGCTGTGAGGTCGTCCAAGTATGCAAGGATGATATGAGTCAGATCGTGAAAAATGTATGTCATCGCCTGTTGGAAAGTTGCGCCAACATTCTTTAAGCCAAAAGGCATGACACGATATGCAAAAGTACCCCAAGGGGTAGTGAAGGCAGTTTTGTACTGAACGGATGGGTGAACTTGAATTTGATTATAACCAGAGAAATCGTCCATGAAGGATAGAGCCTCGTGGCCTGCACAGTCGTTGATAATTTGATCGATGAAAGGAGTTGGAAATTTGTCTTTGGGACATGCGTGATTGAGATCATGAAAGTCTGTGAAAACGCGGATAGTGCCCCGTTTTTTATTAATGGGTACAGGGTTGGAAACCCATGAGGTATAGGTGATGGGGTAGATGAACCTAGCCACGCGTAATTTGTCAATTTCGGTTTTGATGGTCACTACTTTGGATGGGTGTAGCGGTCGTTGTTTTTGATGAACTGGTGTAATGTCAAGCCAGGTGTCAATGTGATGTTCGACAATAGAGGGATCGAGGCCAGGCATTTCCGTGTATGACTAGGAAAAAATATCCCGATATTCCTGGAAGAGGACTTTATAGGCAATGATTTCTGGAGGAGTGCAAGTGGCTCCAATGGTGATTTCCTCGATGACACCATTTTTTATGGAAATGTTGATTTTAATGGTCGGGGAAATGTTGGCCATGTTGCCTTCTTCAAAAGCATCAGGAGCAGGAATGGGGTTTTGGAACCAATCGATAGGCCCTGATGGGATAAAATCCTTGGTTTCAACCGCGTATATGGGGTGTTGGTTAGGAGGCATAGAGGCTTCCTGTGGAAAGAAGAGTGCGCGGTGGTGTAGTGCATCCCATGGGTAGTCAGGGTTGTTTAACTCTTCTAGTATTTCCTCGTCACAGTGGAATTGGCGAGAATACAAGGGGTTGTGAAGAGTTATATCGGTGATTGTTGTCATGTGGTTGCCCCCTATGGATGAAGAAGTAGAGGGAATGACGCGAGGAAATTGTGAGGGTTCGCTCGACATAAACCAAATGTCGAAGTACTGAGGAGTATCTATGGTAGTTGGGTGTAAAATTTCTGTAGGGAAATAAGCGGGAGAGTTGGGGGGATTGGGGGTGAATCCTCAAATAAGTCATCCAAGAACCATGGAGGCATTGGAAAGGCCTCAAGTTTGGGGGAAATGACATGAAGAACCTCTAGTGACGAGGTAAGGTCAACTATTGATTATATGGTTCTGTGAAGCAGGGTCAATTGGCGTTGCCTGTATTCAATGATCATAGGACACTGGTATATAAAATGATCTAATGATTCACATAGAGAGCAAGGGCATCTCATATGTTCATTGACGGAAGTTGTGACATAACGGATGTCAGTGATTGTTGGTAAGGATGATGTAGCTGGACTGGGTTCGCTCTGGAAGCTTTGGCATACTGTGGCTAATGTCTATCGAAAGCGTGGTAATGCTGGGCAATGGTGGGTATAATGGCCATATTCTAAACATATAGCACTAGTGAATTTGGTTCGCAACCCTTTACTACTTGAATGGAGGGTGGTAGTGGCAGTACTGGCTAAAGTGGCGAGTGTTGAGGGAGTTTGATTGAGTGGAATAAAATTCCATAACTCTGGTAGAGATGGGCAGTTGTTGGTTTGGTGTCCATCTTTCTCACATAGCGTGCAAGGGGGTTGGATGCGTGGGGGAAGTGGAGTTGTGGGCTCCTTCTTCTTTCTCCTACCCCTAGTTGTGGCAGTGTGGGTGTAGAGGGTATGGTGGGAGTAAGTATGGGGATCGTCATTGTGATTCCTTCCTTTGGGGGGGAAGGGATGGTTGAGGGACCATCTCTGGTGGATGTAAATACCAAACTGGAATTGCTAACACCATATTAGGGAGGGTAAGCATTGCGACTACCTAGAAAGCTTCAATGCCAGGTGGAGGGTAAAAGAAGGGGATTTGAGTGATGGCTTGGGGAATGGTCTCCCAAATTGGGATATGACCTTGGGGAGAGGTGAAATCGTGGACTGGTGGAGTCGACAAGTTCGCAGGAGGCTCGTGAGGGGGGAGTTTTGCGACTAGTGGGATGTCAAATATGATAGAAACCTCCCTAGGATGAAGGGTATCCTTTGTGTTAGTTTCGTTAGATGATACGATGCATACTTGATTGGAAGGATGAAGGAGCAGTGGGGCTCCATGGTAAGTTCCTAACAATGATGGATATTTGAAAATTCCAGGACCCATTTTGACGAGTGGGTATGCGTCATGACTCGTGTGGATGAGAGGAAGAATGTTATCGATGTTGGCATATGGGTTAGGCTCGTAATGTGAGACTTGGTTAATTGTAACGATCTTCCCGTTGTGGGGGAATATCATTGTTTGAAAGACGGAAGAGGCAACTGCCTTCATAGCATACATGTAGCTACGACCGAACAGGATATTATAATTGAGTGGGGCGTCGATAAATTCAATGCCGATGAGAATAGTCTTGCCCCAGAGTTCGACGAGGACATTTTGGAAGAGCCCTTCAGGAGATGATGGTCGTCCATCATAAGCTCGTAAGGTAATGGAAGAGGGCATGAGTTCGGGGGAACCAAGTTTCTGCCATACAGATTTGGACATAATGCATGTAGATGCACCTTCATCGATGATACACCGATGAACTGTGATGTTCCGTATTTTTACTGGGATTTGAAAAGCGATCAAGGCAGGAAGGCGAGGTTCTCCACTGTCAAGATCAAATGTAATGAGTCGAGTATTTGTGGGGTTGACTACCCCCAAGGCAGAAAGTAATGATTTCCGCTGAGTGGTACAATTCTGAATGACTTCTAAGACTGACATGGCAGCCGGGGATTGTGCTAAGTCATCAACCAAAGTGTAATTATGAGCAGCCCTAGCCTGTGGGTTGTGGACATTCCTACATAATGGGATGCGAGGGATGCAAAGAGGTGGCTCTGTGTTAGGGCGAGGGATCACCAACGGGGGTCCTGTCAGTGTGGGGTTTGTCTCTGGAGAGATGGGAGGAGACTCAGTGGGTGCATGATACTAACGATTACGTGTTTGCAGAAGGATTTCTTCCTCACTAGTGAGGAGGATCGTGAGATTTGCTGGATTGTTTGGATTGAGGTACTATCCCACCTGAGGTGGGGGAGGCTATGTGTCATGTTGGGTGTTTATCACACCTTGGTGTGGAATAGGATTCTGCAGCACGACAGGGGGGGTTGTTGCACGTATTGGTGTGGGGCCTGCTAAGGGGTAAGTGGTGCTGGAGGATGGCGTAGACTGTCTGAGTCTTTCAACCATTTGAAATCAACGATTTGGAGGCAATGATGAGTATAATGACCGAACTCACTGCAAAGGGCACAAGGGAAGTTGGTTTTAACATTATTGTTATTTCTCCCTTGATGCCTATTATTATTTCCCCCCTGGGGGTTCTGATTCCCTTGGTTCTTGTTGCCCCCAGTAGGTTGGTTCTACTGGGGTTGATTCTCGCCTTGACCTGGGTTGCTGTTGTTCCTATTTCTTCCTTTCTTTTGGGCATTATTCGACGGATGGGTCAAATTTGCCATATTCATCTGTTTGAAATGTTGATATTGTTGAACGGGAGAGGGTTGAACAAAATTCACCCCAGCGTGAGGATGTGGGGGAGCGATGGGTTATGGGGGACCAGGAAAAGGAAAGTACAGATTCTATGGGGGTAACGATCCATAAGGTACATAGGAAGGCGTGGTGCTTTCGCTAGTACTATAAGCTGAGGTAGAGGGGGTACCAGAACTCGTTTGAATAGGTGGGTGTATGGGGGATGCCAGCGGTGGCCCACTGATGGGTGGAGGCATAGCAATAGGGTATGGTTGTTGATAAGGGGGTGGGGGGTAATAAGAAGTGCCCCCGTATGTCAAAGAGTATTGAGGTGTTCCATACATTCGTGGTTGTTGGGGTTGTGGACCATGGTGAGTGGTATTACCAATCAGTTCGTCTACTGAGTGAGACATCCCAGGTTTGTCTTGGCCAAATGGCACAGGTTTTGGGAGATCAGGAAGTATAGTGTATAAGTACCCTGACTGTGAATATATGAGGTCATATTGTTGAGCCTTACTGATGGCTTCTTCTTCTGATTGAGGGAAGGTGGAAGCTACATCCTTACCGAGGAGAGAGACAAGTGATCTAAGAAACCAGTCAAGACACTGTTGTTTGGTGGTTTCTTCTTTGCACAAACTACGTCACCTACACCACTCGTGAATGTGATCAGAGATGTGTGTGGCTGAGGTTTGTTTGAAATTAGAGAGTAGTTCCAGACCATTGTCATGGCGGATTGGTAATTGGAAGAAGGTCAAAAATGCTTTGGCCAAGGACTCAAAAGTCGCATGGGATCCAGATTTTTCGTCTACATACCATTTGGCTGATGGGCCAGTGAGTGTGCGTTGAAATAATCGCAGTCTAACGGAATCATCCATAATGTTGTTAGAAGAGCACCATAGGTGAAAATTCATGACATGGTTGGCAGGGTCATCTCCTGCCTTTCCTTCAAACTTGGGTATGTCTAAAGGTAGTTTGGTGGGCATTGCAGGCCATGTGGGGTCATGCAATATAGGATCATTGGTGAGTTTTCTTAGATCGGGTATGTTGAGAGAGGCCAAATATGGCATCTGTAGCAGGGGGGAGGATTAGCTCCAGCCATGGTGTAAGTGTGTTGTGAACCTGACCCTCGAGGGGGGCTAGGTGGGTTGGTACTTCCCCCTTGAGAGGAAGTGGGTCCTCCGCTTCCGTGTAAAGGAAAGCGAGTGGACGGCGGGACTTGGGAAGTGGACTCAAGTAATGTGGAACCAAGAAAAGTTGATCCTAAGACAATAGCACTCACAGGAGTGTGTGGAGGTGGTGTCGATGGGCGGACAAGACCAGACACTTCCCCTAAGATAGGAGGGAGGTTTAGCAAGCGTTGGGAATGACGGGGATTATGTGGGTCCCCTATGATGTCCAACTAGCTGGGTGAATTTGTGCAAATGGTGGTGAGAGTAATAAAGAAACAAGAGCCTTTGTTGCAAATTTTAAACTTTACACAATATATATATCCAAATCAAAATGTAGTCAAAAGTGCATCATACATAAAGTGGTTTGAAAAAGAATCATATATGTGGATAAGTGGGTTTTGTCCATGTGGGAAATCAAGGAAATCAAATTCTCATGTCCTAGAAGACGTAACGTCCTTCCTCTCAAATAGCACCGGACCTTCCAATAGTACTCAACAATGAGGTCTGAAGTCACCGGAAGAGAAACTAGTGAAGGATGAAATAATTGGTTATAATGAGGGGTAAAGGGGGCATATCCCGAAAGAGCTGGCGATATTTCCCAATAGCCACACAAAATCCAATCAAGGTGCAATTGCAGCCCACAATTGCCACCTAGGTAGATGTCCTAAAATTTGGTCACTAGGTACCTCGATCAAAGTGCAGCATTTAGATTTTCAGCCTCAAAAATGGGTCATGGGCTGGATCTCGTCTAAGAGGTGGGTGCCTCAAGGGGGGATGCACATAACAACTGGACCTCAGTCTTCAACCCTTCATGGGTATGTCCCTGCCTTATGGTATTAGGAACAATTGACTTGGAGGATTTTCAGTCCCCTATTTGACAACTTCTATGGTTTTGACAATGTGAGAACTAGATAATGGGGAGTTATTTGGATGCCTATCCCCGAAATCCTACCTAGACTAAAAAATTTCTTTTGGCACCTCCTGTGGAGGAAAACTTAGCGAGTTTTTAGAAAAAATTTAGATGTAGTTGTTTTGAGAGGTTGGGGGTGTGAATCAACCTCGTTGAATTAAATGGGAGTGGATAGTTTCATCAAGAAAAGGGTGGGGTGTTTCAGAATCCCTTTGGAAGAAACTTACTTTGACCTCCACGTTTCAAGAAGACGTTATGTGAGTGATAAGTGACTTTTCTGTGTGAATGAGAGAAAGTGTGCCAATTTTTAATGAATTAGGTGTCACCTTGCTGCATGTGGACTTTGCTTGGTCCTTACAAGTGTTGATTACCTAATTAACTAAGTATCTTTGGTACAACCTTGCATAATTCAAAATTCCCTAGGAAGCTAGCATGTGGACATGTGGGTCCGTTACTATTCCTTTAACTCCCTATTGTGATGTAATCTAAGAAAAGCTTTGAAACTATCCTATATTGTGATCATGTGGGCATGTATGGGCCCATTACAAAACCTTTAAACTTCCCTAGTTATTTGATCTAAGAAAGTAAATTTCAACACTATCCTATCTTTGTAGCATGTGGGCATGTATGGGCCCGTTACAATATTAAGATGTGTTTGAAAAAATAAACTAAGAGGAGTCCCAAGAAGGGTTGTTGTCCTCTCCTAAAGGTTTTAATCTTCTTAAGGGAGATGAAATCATTTTACAATCTTTTTATGATTCTCAAGGTCACTTGGAGGCGTGAGAGAAGAGCATACTAAGCGATTATTATCCAACTTCTAGTCCCAATGTAAGTTAAATGTGATTAAAAATGATTTCTAACTTATATTTTGAGTCAAAACAAGCCATCCATGTGACGAAAATGAAAGCAAAAGAGGAAATTGATTTTAACCCCCTAAGTGCCTATGTGTTTTGACTAACCCCTTTATATGAAGAGGGGACTAAGTGTGGTGCATCTTTAAAACATGCTTGAAATCATTTTTAAGAAGGCTAATGGCCTTCCCCACATCTCAAAAACTTTACAATATGAATTTTTTGCACAGGTGCGCGGGTCTCAGTGGAGACAGAGGCACACAGAGAGCATGTGCACAGACTGAAAAGAGTTAATGCATACATGTGTGTAGAACAGAACTGTGACTTGGGCGCATGTGTGCATGATGCACGTCTGTGGGCCACAAAACCCATGCACAGGTGACACACGGCCGTGAATGAAAATTACAGATGGAATTCTCTCAATTCACCTTGGAATTGGATGATTGGCAAGTCGACTTAGGCCAGTTAATGCACCTGCAAGTTAAATAAACCAAAAGAAGAGCTATAAAAACCCAAATGGGGTAGGAAATTGATACCTTTCCCTGGTGGAGTCGCCAATCTGTTGCACCTCTTTTGTCACCTTAGTGAGCAAAATAGAGGTGCTTGCAAGTTTAGTTGGGTTTGCTAAGCAGGCCAGCTACAAGGAAAAGGGTTAGAGAAAAAAATATAAAACAATAACCAAGAATTAATCTAAGAAATAAAACAACAACTAAATTAATGAACATAGGGACATAAGGACAAAAGAAACAATGAGACCCATGTCACCAATGATAAGGCTGATATTAGTGAAAGAAAACATTGAGAAGCAAGGGGACTATAAGTCCCTTCTTCCTCCAAGGGAGGGCTCTTGGACCCCCACAAATAAGCTCTTCTTACAACTTTGAAAAAGAAAATGAAAATGGTGAAAGAATTCTTTGCTAATCCACTCAAGGGGTGAGATGGATTTCCCATTGCAATGATGCAAGTATACTCTTGGCAAAGATAGAAGATTCCTCAAGAGAATAATGGCAACATAACTTTGCTATGAATTCCTTGAAAAATGAAGTGTATCCATGGCCTTTTTATAGCATTCCTTTGGGTTATTGTCCAACTAGTTTGTAGTGTGTAAAAAGGTTAATTAGGGCATTTCTAGGTCTTTGACCAGCCACCCAGTCGAATCCAGTCCAGATTTGAGTTTCAAATCAACTTAGAAGTTGAACTAGAAGTGGGTGGGAGGCCGACCACTCTCATAAATGCATCGTTTCTCAGGTGCGTGGCTTTTTGCGACCATAGTCGTGCATCATGCGCATGTGCGCAATGTCTGCATTCATGTTTTGCACATGGGCATGCGTGCCCAGTGTCTTCATAGCGCCCTTTAATTTTTGCACTAGTTGTATAGTTTTGACCCTTTGTGAATTCTTTTTTGTTAATTCAGGTCCATGGATGACCTCATAACTGTTTGACGATGTTGAATTCTTGTAACAATTTGTGGATGAAATTTCAGTGATAACAGAAATGATCCTACCCTATATGTCAATGATCGGACAATTACCTCAAAGAGTTGAAAAAAAACACTTAGAGGGTACAAAATTACCATTCCGATCATCCTCCCTGCACAATCTCAACTCAAACAGTCATCTTGTACTAAAAATTTGGTGTACTAGGTGTTTTAATGACTAAAAATGACATAAACTATATAAAAGTGGGTTAAAAATTTCTATATAATATGGAAAATAACCCAAAAATGATTTTGTTTAAGTTTTTTATTGAATTTAGTAAAAGAGAGAAAAATCTTTTGAACTTTCGAAAGTCATAACGGGATCTACAATCGTTAGAATTTGTTGTCGTCAAGACCAAGTAGACAAGCTCTGATATTTCTTCCTTTCTATCCAAACCTTTTTTATTTTACTACAATTTTTCTTTTGTGTTTTTAATTTTGAAAGAGGATGGGCTCATACATGTCTATTCTTAGCACAGGGTGTGTATACCCTCTCGTATACATGGGGGCCTTTATAGATGGACACATATATACGCGCCTTTCTCCAAAGGTGCCCGTGTATGTTTCCGTAAAGATGGAAAAAACTAATACAAATTTTCCTTGTTACTTTGCAGGGATTCAAAAATGACTATTGAATGTAGAGAGTGATAGCATGAATACATTGATCAAGAACTTGATGATCACCTAGAGGTATTATAATCCCTCCATCACTGTGGGTTGAGAAAGTTTTATGAGTGCCCAAACATGCGGGCACAAAAACGATTGCTACAATTGTTGGATGGTTATTGGAATCCAGATGCAGATGCTTTGATGTTAGATGGTCAATCCTTGACCATACAGGTGGAAAATATATATTTCATCACTAGTCTATCCCATCGAGGTGATGTGTTCAACCTCATAACTCGAGGAGGAATTGGAATGACCATAGAAGATTACATGACATCTTATTGTACACCTGGTACACAATAGTTTAGGAGTCAGATCTTAATTCATAACATAGAGGATTTGAGCATGAAGTTAATTCTTCATACTATCACCAAGATTGCAGGGTTTTCTGCATTACACCAGGCCTCCAGACCACCTATTCTTTATGCATTCAAGTGACTTCTCCCAGTGATATACGACTGGAGAAAAACCTTACTGCAGAGCATGAAAGCACAATTGGTTGACTGCAAGAATGGGAAAATGAAAAAAATTGGATATGGAAGCATCTTGTGTTCTTTCTTCTTTGAGATAGATCCCACCATTAACCCATGATTCTTCATGCCACCACACTGACTTAGGAAACCATGTTTACTATGATGGTATGGGGTGATACAACACTTAGGAGGTGGGCACATACTTTACGCACATGATGACACATTTTTTCACTAGTGGGAGCATCAGATCATCACTATAGATGACTATTCGTATGAGGGGATGAATTTTTCCCATGATCCATACATTCTCGTGCCTCCTGGTGGTCCACTAGGTCAGATAGGTAAGAAAAATTTTCAATTTTCAAGAGGAGTTAATTTTTTATTTTGTTTTAATTATTTCAAAAAGTAAAACAAAGATATTTTTTTATGGATTGTAGTTAACAAAAAAATTTAATGTCTAGATATCTGATCGAGATGACCAGAGGGGTAACCACATCACCAACATAGAGGTTGTGATGAGGCCCAACCAGGCTCAAATGATGCTCAAATTGAGTGCACTTTACAGAGTGTTCAGAGAAATATGGACCAGCTTATGCATTAAATTCCCATGGTTCAGATCAAGGACTTGTCGGTGCAGATGCAAGATCAGGTAGTCGGTGTACCACGAGCCTGTGTACGATTATTTATGTGTCTGGCTAGCATTGTTGTATGCTATAGAGACACACATGTAGGGGGCAGGGTCCTCGACATAGATACATTATGACTCTTTTTGTACTAGCCTATAAATAAACATCAAGGGCTAGAGACTCATTTTGTAACTTAAGATCCATATTTTTTATTACTGGCACAGAAATAATATATATACATATCTATTTTTTTCCTTGGTATACAATTGTTATGTACGATTATGTATTTGTTTCTTATGTTATATATGTGACAACTACCAATCCAACTCATAGTTATTGTATGCATTAGATATGGAATTCACACTTCTAAAAACATGAATATAAGTAATGTAATTAAAATATCATTCTAGAAAACATACCCATAGAAGTCGTCGAAGGAATGTCGAATCATGCACACAATATTGACTGTTTAGTTGTGACACCACCAACTAGGAGTCTAGAAAAACCTTTAAACACAAGATACCATGTGCAATATAATCTCTTAGGAGTTCTATCATGATTTTATACTCAACCATGTTATTTATTGTTGGCTCCAAACAAGCACCTCCAAACAAAACCACTCGGCCCTCGGGATAATAAATCACCCATGCGGTGGAAGCGAGGTTCTGAGTGTAACAACTTGCACCATCCATGAACCCAACATGGACCAAATATTCCATAGACATCTTCCAATCAAGTAGATACATTATAAGTGACCAAGAGAAAAACCAAAAATTATTATTTATGAACAATAAATACAAGAGGAAAATGCCTGAGCAATAAATCTCAATCATAGTACCTATTTAGGTAGAGCCCATTTTTGGGATTTTGCAACACATTACCCTCATAATTGGATGACTTGTAAGATCCCTTCCGAAGGGCATGCCTCACTATGTAAGGATCATGCCACATCAGATTGAACTTTCCTACCCATAAACCATCCTTATCCTAATCATAAACTAGAACAAGGTCACCCTCATAAAAGACCCTTGGGTAGACAGACTTGTTGTATTGAGACTTGACATGCTTCTTGTGGGTCTCATTTTTTGTAGAAACATCATGACGCTACTCATCTAACTACTCTAGGTAAACACAATGAGATTCCAAATCTGTCGTGTCAGGTAGAAGCTTAACTGCGATATTTAACAAAGGGATTTCACATTCAATAGGCATTATTGCTTCCACCCCATGAACAATATGGAAAGGACAAAAACATACAGCGACCGAGGTTCAATACACCCATAATTCTAGATAAAGAATCAAGTGCCAATTATATTTTCTCTTATTGACAGTGCATTGGAGTATGGTCTTTAGAGACTTGTCCACAGCCTCTACCTGATCATTTGCTTGAGGATAGTAAGGAGACAAATTCTCCTGTTTGAATCCAAATTTAGATACTAAATATGATACAATTTGGTTCTGAAAGTGACTTCCATGGTTAGTGACAATCTCTCTTGGAACTCCATACTTGGAAATAACCTTATTGAAAAGAAACAAGGTTGCATTCTCAAAAAATTTCAAAAACGTAGGAATGGCCTCTGTCCACTTCGTAAAGTAGTCGACGAACACAGTGATATAACGATGCCCCTTTTCTAAATTTGGGTGGAATGTGGTGAAATCAATTCCCCATGTCATAAATGAACCAACAGTGGCGATGGGAAATAGTGGAGCAGGATGCGTTCTTTCTGAGAAAATTTCTTGCAAGGATGACACCTTTTGACCACCTCAAGACAATCTTTAAATATTGTCGGCCAAAAGTACCTAGCATGCAATATTTTTTGGGTTGTAGCCAAAATAAATAGATGATCGCCACATGCTCCACTGTGGCAATCATTGAGTACATACTTCACTTCCTCATTTGTCAAGCAGGGACGAATAATTGAATCAACCCCTTGGCAATACAAAGTGTCATCAATAATGAGGTAATCCTTCACCTAATGGAGAATCTGATGTCAATAGTCTCACGAGTAATGCGAAGAAAACTTTAGAGTCTAGAGATATACCAAGATGTAACCATACAAAGGATCACTAGAAGCGATAAGGAATAGATGCTCGTCTGGAAATGAGTCCATGATTACGATTTCCTCATCCTCTTGGGGAAATTATGACATCAACTCGGCCAAAAACAAATAATTTTTGGAATTAGCTGAAATGAAGTCCAAGTAAAATTCTTGTAGAATGACAACCACTTATTGTAATTTCCCCCAATTATATGTCATGTTAGGACATATAGAAATGGATTGACACCAACAACTATAGTTGTTTTCTGAAGTAAAATATAATGTCATAATCTTTGGACAATGTGAATATCTTCCAAGGATAGCTTCTTGACACGTGAATAATTGAGTTCATGCCCAACCGTACTATGATTAAGGTAATATATGAAATGCTCTTGTGATCTATCATCTTCCTGAACCAAAACCATACCACCAGTATATTTTGATGTTGTAATATACAACAAGAAATCCCTGTTATAGTATGGAGGATTGAGTAGAGGGGTAGACATAAGCACATTCTTAAGTGCATCAAAATATCGTTGTGAACTCGTTCCAAACAAAGGGAACCCCTTTCTTCAACAAGTAAATGAAGCCCTTGGTGATGTCGACATAATTTTCTATGAATCGACAAAGGAAATTTTTCTTTCCTTGAAGACTTTGTAAATAACGAATATTGTGTGAGGAAGGAAACTAAACTATTGCTTCCACCTTTAACGGATCAACGATGGTCTCCTTGGTGGATACTATAAAACCCAATAGATTCCTTGAAATGACACATAATATTCATTTATTCAAATTTAATCAAATACAATAGTAAAAACATCTTTCAAAAATGAGCCTAAGATTCCATGGATGATCTATCCTCTTACGAGAGTGAGTAGCAAGATCATCCAAGTATGCTTCAACAATGTGCTTCAAATTGATGAAAGTGAAATACATGGCTCGCTAGAATGTAGCTCCAACATTTTTGAGACCAAGAGGATTATTTTTGTACGTGAAAGTCCCCCAAGGACATATTAAGGTCGTCTTATGCTGATCCTTGGGCCGAATATAAATTTGGTTGTATCCAGAAAATCCATCCACGAAGGAAAAGATATCACTTACGGAACACTCATTGATAATATGGTAAATTAATGGTGTGGGGAAGTTGTCTTTCAGACACACTTTATTTAGATCTTGGAAATCCATAGAAACACATATGGTACCTTTCTTTTTGTCCACCGGAATGGGGTTTGGCACCCATTTCAAAAGAGGAACGAGATAGATAAAATCACTTTAAGTAACTTTTCCACTTTAGGATTTATAACTTCCACCTTCCTTAGATATATAGGTCATAACCTTTGCTCAATAGGATTAGCATTTTTGTAAGTACGAATATCATGTTTGACAATGTGGGGGTCAATTCTTGAAATTTATTCATAGGACCAGGAAAAAATGTCGTGGAACTCTTTAAATAAAGAGGTATACGTATGTATTTCTTTGGGAGAAAATTATGCACTGTTAAAAATGTTTTAAACGACACTAGGGGTGTTAGAGATATCGATTGATGTGGTTTATGATATATTAACCATGTTCCCTTTAGCATAAACGTCGTTCTTTTCTAAGGCATTAACAGAATGATCGACACATATGTTCACAGTTGATCCAAACTCTCCAGCTTCAGCTCGAATGAGCTATGGAAGGAAATATGATCGATGATGCATATCCTCCCATGGTAATTTTGGCCTTGTCATCGCCTCTTTAATGGCTTCATCAGAAGGCAAGATATTGTTAAGTAAGTCACTGGAATTCGAAGAATTCTGAGCCCAAATAGGCTCTAGAATTGATCGTCTTCTAGTTCTATCCATGAAGAAATCAAATTACAGCCTACAGTAGCTTGCTAGATAGCTTGATAAGTGATCTCTATTGTAGAAAATTCCATGGCCATCCTGGAATGTGAAATACCTTCAACTGATTCACTCGGTGAGGGTAACACCCGTGAATATTCAAAATATTAGGTTCTAAATGAACCTTCCAACATAACGGGAATTGTGGGGTTCGACATTTGATACCTAACCATAGTAGCGAGGATCTATGAAACCAGTGCTATGAAATTGAAAGTTCCTATAAGCAAATGATACATTCCAACACCAATTCTCTTAGTTACTATCTAAAAAATTTCGATCAATGGGATCGCAGATCCTAGATTTGTCGCAGAGTCAGAGTGGTTGAATGACATCTCGCCTATCGTTGCTATTTTCCCTTCATGGGGGAAGCACAAAAATTAAAAAACTAACAAGATGATATCCATGATCGCATAGGTCCAACTCCTTCCTACCAAGAGGTTATAGTCGAGCGAAGCGTCAACTACTTTAACTTCCATGAAAATAGACTTCCCTCCCAACTGGACTGGAAAAGAGGAAATAAGATCATGCGGTCTAAATGATCATCCATTGAGCACGATTAACAAAGTAGGGGAGGGGCTTAATTCAGGAGAGTTGATTTCTTTCCAACAAGACAATGACATAACACATGTCAAAGTTCCCTCATCGATGACAGTTCTTCCAATGATGTGTTTTTCATACACAACATTGATCAGGAACGTTGCATGGTAAGGAAGACGTGGCTTCACCTCATTAGCCTCAAACTTCATAATGAGCTAACTCGAAGAGTCAATAGCCTTGATCATGGACAACAACTTGGATTTTTACATAGGGAAACTTTGTAGCACCTCTAACAAATACATCCCACAAGGTGTCTGAGCCAAATCCTCAACAACAGAATAGTTGGGTGTGGCTCGAAAATTGGGGTTGTGCGATGCAAATTTATACACACCTTTCGATATGCATGGAATTGTGTCCTTCCCAGGTTTCTCTATATGGAGAGAATTTTGAGGATATAAAGTTTCTTTTCCTTTAGACGTCGACTCAAGATTACCATAATCATGAGTTCTAGTTGAAAAATAAATTTCCTCCTTCTTATGGTTCTCCATGTTGATGAACGACATTGAACCATATGGAAAGGATGGATTTTGGGTGCCTCCTTGTGGATTTCCAGTAGAAGAGCCAACCTGCATATTATGTCTATATGAAAACATATTCTTTATCATTGTGGGCTACTGTTGCACTAATAGGCGTTGGGCCTCTTCCAACTTTGGCCATTGATGAGTCATTTGATCTTCGTTGCAAAGATTGCAAGGGAATTTTACCTTTCTCTTCTCCTTTTTGGCCCCTCCAACATTCGCATCAGATTTAGGATTTTTAGTATTATTTCCCCCACCTTTCTTATCCTTTCCTTTTTTATTCTTTCCTTCGAGTTGATGGGTACCCTTCAAGGCCATTAATTGTATAACATGAACATGCAGCGACTGGAGAGTGGAAACGGTTCAAGCCATTGATTTATCGATCCTAGACAAACGAATGCTCATTTGTTGCATCTGGTTCACGACCATATCTGTGGTAGTTCTTTTTACAAATCAAAATTAGTTTCATATGTTTTTTGAAGGATCAAAATTGGGTCACGATGCAACCAATATAATCTCATAAAGGATACCATATTGAGAGTATATAGGATCCCACTGTCAGGACCTAAATATCACCTCTTCCTATGAGGATACTCTTGGCGTAGATACATCTTTAGAGATGTACAACAATAGGGACTTGAGGAACCATTTCAACAAGAATGCAGTAGGGACTTTGGCTTTCATCAAACTCTTCCACCTCCACCACTCTTGGATGTGATCCAAAATGTGAGTGTCCTTGTCATGTTTTAGTGTGGATAGGAGGAAAGTGTTGGCATCATACTAGACAGAAAGATGGAAGTGGTTGAGGAAAACCAAAGCCATATCATGAAATGTGTGAAACATTCCATCACCAAGTTCGATGTACCATTTGGTGCAGAATCCCATATTAGTGCACTGGAAGAGGTGAAGTTGGATGGAATCATCGTTTATAAAGTTCAATGAACACCATAAATGAAACATAGTCACATGGTCTCCTGGATCCTCTATGAACTTACATTCGAATTTTGGGGTGTCCAAAGGTAATTTGGTGGGGATAGGGGGCAAGTTCAGATCATGGAAAATTATATCATTCATAATATTTTATAGGTATAGAAAGTTTAACATCGCTAGAAAAGGTAACCTTAGTGGGGGCCCAGAATTCCAACTAGCTGAGTTGGAGTTCCCGGGTTGAGTTCCTCCTGGAAAATAATGGCCTAGGTTGTTACTAGAACTATGTTTCCAGGAAGAACTTGTATATGGACTAGGGTTTGGGGTAAAAAATTGATAACCATAGTTATATGGAGTAATTCCTCCACCCATCTAGTTTCCATAAGAAAAAGTAGGGTTTCCCCCTAATGAGATCCCTTGCAATGGAAAGTTCCCTTGCATTGGATAGTTAAGATTGAGAAATGGGTTTCCCCCTATCGACATCCCTTGTAAAGAATAATATCCTAGCATGGGATTCCAATGGTATTGGAAGGGGTTTCTACTCACCAACATCCTAGATGAGAGAAAGGGATTAGTCTTGAACCCACCAAACAACATGAATGGGTCAGATGAAGATGGCATGCTGACAAACTAGAATATGCCACCCATAGGGCCACCCCATCCTACAAAAGTATTGGGGCCATACGATGGAACATACCTACCCCCAAGTGAGGGGGACGATAGAGGGATGTTCCCTCCACCCAAAGGAAAATATTAGAGGGGATTTGAATAACAACCTACGCCAACATTACTACTTTGGGGAAATGACTAAGAACCAACTGACACATTCTGCATGTCAATTGACTACATCCCAAACAAGGAAGCGTTAGAAATAAATAAAAATGAAGAGGTTTCATTTGAAGTCTAAGTGGACCCTAATATCAGTGGCGAGAAGTTGTTGGTTGACGCGACTACCATGGATTGAACCATGACACAATTATTGATGTGGGGGTTGCAGGGGCCCCTCACCCTAAAACTTATGAAGTTTCATCCATGATTTCCCACCGAAGAGGGAGAATGTTAGTGAAGTCCAACCCAAGAGATGGAATCTGTGAAACAACTAGATCTTGAGGTCCAGTTAACAGAGAATTGTACAGATGAATGAAACCTTTGGATTCGATATCTGATATGTGAGTAACCTACAGTGAATAAGCGTTAGTTTTTGTAGGATTTATCTCTACAATTTTGATGGGACCAGTCAGTACGAAAATGATGGATTGATCAAGTTGAGGCCTCAAAGGAGGCGGTGGAGAATTCACTTTGACAAGCAAAAGACCCTCAATTCTCCTAGACCGACGAGGCGATTGATAAACCACTTTAAGATACAGGCTCAAGGTGACCACCAACACACTTACCTAAGTCATATATGATCACAGAGAACACCACTAGAAAATTCCTAAATAGAAACAACAATCACAAACAACTTTACCAATACTTCGACTTAGGTGGATTAGGTGTTGAGATCGCAGTAGTAACGAAGTTAGGTAGGGACCTTTCAGATGAAGGCATGGGTTGATTAAGTCCTGTGAACCAGTGAACAAAGGAGTGTGAAGAAATTACCCCAACCTCCAATAACCATCCCTTCCAAGTACAAGTACCCATGCTTTGTGGGGCACCCTCCAGACATATTGAAAAGTGTGATACGATGTATGGCCCAGGTACAATGGGAAACCCCATGCAATCACCTCTGATATTCCTAGGAATGACAAATAATGATATAAACTTGCAATCAATGTCCGGGGGGTACAATTGATGGTCAAGATCGAAGGTATGGGAAGGGTAACAAAGCATGAAACCTCAAAATCAGGACCTCTCATGGACATAAAGGCACTGATGAAACCCACAAAATATAATCTCTCCACTATATTTAGTGAAGCGTTGGAGGGGTTATCTCCTTTGCTCTCCTTCATGCGACATCATGTTTAACTCCTATGTTAGAGGAGGCTCCTAGCTATACTTATACAAAAATTGGATTTTCCGCTCCCTATCTTGGACTCCTAAGTTGTTTTTTGGCCTTGGAGAATTAAATCTCCAACCTAAACCAGGGCCCTAGCCTAAGCTAGTTTGTTTACCCTAGAAAATGAAATTTCTAGTTAATTTTAATTAAATGTTCATTTTTCAAAGGTTGTTATTTACTCATAGGGGTAATAGATGAAACTAAATGGTGTTTTAAAGACTCAACAGAAAAACACATAAGAACATAAAATAAAATAAAATGTTGTTCTTCACTGAAAATATGAGTGTAAAACACTTCAAAATTAAAAAGAAAACTATTTGTCCTTATAATATGCAAGAAATGTGATTTGTATTTAAGATTGAATTAATTACTAATGCAAGTTTACTTTGAAATGCAATACAATTGAAAATTTGTGGAATTTTTTTCGTCAAAACTATGAAAATGACAATTTTTTTCTTTTTCAAGGATGCAAAATGTAATTTGAAAACTAACAAGCACGATAAATAAATAAAGCACACTGAAAAAGTTTTATTTTTAGTGAAACAATGGAAATGACTGAAAAATAATACTAAAGTATACTTCATGCAAGTATTTGTTTTCTTGTTTAAGAGGTAAAAGAAATAGGAAAGATTTGAAAGATAAAACTTATCCTTAGAACCAACAAGAAACAACAAAAAGAAGGTAAAAAATAAACCAGACCTATAAATATTTTCCAAGAACAACAATAAAAGACACTCTAGACAAAATATCTTGGAAAGCAACTTCTCAAACTACCTTCAAAAGCTTAAAAATGATCCAAAAAAGGAAATGCACAAAAATATTTTGTTTTCTTTATAAAAGTCAAACCAAACTACTACAAAACTCAACAAGCAACATAAAAAGAGTCTTAAAGTCCCTAGAGAGACCCCGGACACCTAGAGAAACACCCTCAAACCAGAAAAGATTAGAAAAAATCATTCCTGAGAAGTTGTGTGTGCATGTACACAAGGCATCCTGCATATACACAATTGTATAAACTGGCGGGCTCCTATATGTATGCAACTGTGGTAACTATAGAGCACGTATATATCCGAGAAATCTCAAAAAGAGAATAAAAGAGGCAACATAGATTGCTCAAATGAAAAATGGAAAGACTCAAATGATTGTAAATTACTAATCTAAGTACCTAGCAACAGTCTGAGACAAAATAAAAATAAAAATCAACCAAGCAAACAAATGAACAAAACCCAAACTAGGCCCACTAGGGAAAAATCCCCAGTAAGGTCGCCAGTTCTACTTTTGGGAAAAATTCCCCTACAGTAGTGGTCTTACTGTAACGTACCAATGACAGTACAAGAAGCAAATTCCATAAAGAACAATCAACAATGATACTATAACCAACTTCAAAGAAAATAACTAACTATTGATAAGAGGAGAAGGGTTAACTCACCAAGAGTCCTACAGTTGCCATCATTCATGATTGTCGTAGTTTCCTCGCCCTTTTCCAATAGCTCCTCTGCAATCTCCAAGAATATCAAATAGAAAAACCTACAAAGAGAGGTAGTTATATTGATAACTACTTGTTAGTTCAATGAAAATACAATGAAATTATTAAAGCAATTAGTATTCTATGAAGCATATATGAAAGAATTGTGAATTTAATCAATACCAATACAATACACTTCAAAGGAATGAGTTTCTTATTGATGAACAATAGTTAGGTAGTTACAAATTATACTTGTCTGGTACGGTGTTTTCCTATCGAAAGAGACCTCGGATTCCTCCACTCGGATCTTTCTATAAAGTTTGGTTTTGACTCTGGATTCACCATGGACCTAAAGAGAATATATGGAAGACTCTTGTTAGATATCTTGATAATCATAAGGAGGATAGAAACAAGGGTTTCTAGGTCAAAAAACTAGCAGCAATAGGGGTATGTATGGGCTTACAAACTTGGTGGGTATATCCAAATAGATGTTTGCTTTAAATGTGCACAGAATCATTATCTTTCTCCTTAAGGAAAATGCTCCTTTCATGTGGTCTCTAGTTGGTTAGAGATGGTTGAGTACGGGTAAAAGGATTTAGGAAACTAACCAAACATGTAACTCAACATTTAATTAGGCGGAATTATATTTTTGTCAACATTTATTAGCATGTATGTCATTGTCCTTTGAGAAACTTGCATATACACGTGTTTCATAACTGCTAGGGCAAGTGCATCCTCCAAAAAATTGTTTTTAGAAGGAATCAAGGGGGTATGTGGAAGAATTTTTTGTAATTAGGATAGGGATTAGGCCAATAATAACATCAATGCTTCAATGGTGGAAATTGATGCTATAACACCTAGTGGTATCATAGCCTGGCTAAGGGGTGGTGTCCACAATGGACTACCTAAGGTTAGGTGGAAAATTTATTTTCTTTAGCCAATTGCTTGGTGTTCAATATTCAATACAATAAAGTCGATATTTCTATGTAATTAGCTAGATTATGATTGTGTACTTTGTTGGTGTTTCATTTTTTGAATGCTAAAGAGTAATTCATAGGCTTACTCTTCATTTGTATCTTGTGATCAATTTTGTATATGTCAATTTGTTTCTTGAAGATTATATTTATAATCTACTACAGTATTTATGTTGTACATGCCCATTTTTATTTTACTCATGTAGAGTGGTCGGTGAGTGGGATCTATGCATCCCTTGTTCTATGTATTTCTATGTCTTATCAAACACAATAAGTTGTTCCAATCCTAGAAAATGTTTTTTGTCTTTCCCTGTATTATGCATACATGTAGTTTGGAGTATTCTGGTTCGGTACAAGAACACAGAAAATCCCATACAAAATTTTATGCAGTATCTGAATAGGGGTACTTCTATTCCGCACAAAGAAAATATCATATAAATTTTCAAGGAAAATGGAAAGGAGGAAGTAATGCATGTATTTGTCTATCCAACAAGGTCTAAACATGTTAGTTATTTTATGCAATGGACATTTTCATAATATATGTAGGGGAATCAATTCAAATTCTACTAAAAGAAATGAACAAGTGTAGAGTGAGACCTATGATTCAAATGGGAAGGTTCATACATTACTAGATGCAAATTCGCATTTTGATATAGGTTAAAATATTTCTCTAATGCATTTTTATCTAAGTTAGTTGGCAGATGGAAGTTTGGGAATTCATAACATTTTTAATCTTTTGGGCCTTTGCCAAAATTTTCAAGCACTAATGTAGTGACCAATGCTTGTTAATATAGCTATTTAATTAGCTTGGATTATGACCAAATACCATTTGTGTAAATAAAAAATGATCCACGATAAACATTATAAGAGTGGGTTCATCCATAACTATGATCAAATCATTATTTGGTACAACAAACCTACTATGAGTAGTTTCTTACTTGAATCATGTATTTCTTCTCAATGGCCCAATTCAGTTCTAGTTTCTCTTTTATGAGACAACACGGTGTTAAAATCATTAACAACGATGACATTTTTTAGTATTTTGTCCTTTGAACAATCTATGTGCAAAGATAAAAAAAAAAAAAAAATACTATTTAATAATCCACAAAGGATAACTTTGTTATTATTACATAGTCCTCAATATATCAACATATGAAAAAGATAAAACTTGTTTTTCTTTGGTTGACTGGAATGATGATTTTTTCAGTTGTATATTAAAGCAACAATGTTGGACATTGTGTTGGAACTTCAAATGCATTTGATTTTTCTTTTGGGATAAACTTGATCTACAGGATCTTAGAAATTTGTCACATGCTATAATAGCTACATGGTGCATGAAAAATGTTTGTCTATAGCCTGGAATATTGTCCATGTTAGTACTCTTGAACTCATTTGTGATGTTATAATGGGCTTGATAATATTTGTGTGAAATGTGCAAAATAAAATGAATTTGTTATCTCTGATGTTTTTACCAATTTTGTGGATAAGATTATTATGGCCAGAGGCACTCCTTCCAATATGGTAAGGTTGCTTATGATTGGAATTGTACTCATTGTAGAAATTTCAAGTCAAAATGTGAAAGGAAATAACAGAAGAGCAATGCAGGCACCTCCCAAGTTTTACGTCACGCAACAGAAGCAATTCTTGCACAACACACAAAGGGCTCTAGAAGGGGTTGGAGCACACAAAGAGTTACAATGCACAACACAAAGGTCATTGGAGGAAGCCTGTGGGCACAAAGATTTACAATGTGTCACACAAAGGTCATTGGACAAAGCCTGTGTGCACAAAGAAATACAACATGAAACACAAAAATCATTGGACGAAGCCTGCATGAATGAAGAGTTACAATGGATAGATCATAATGCAATGGAAGAATGCATACAAAAATAACTGCAACACATAGTGCAAGAGGAAATGCAACCTAACACTTACCACCAGGATGAATAAAAAAACCAAGTGATTTCTTGCATTGTTGCCTTAAGTTGTTAAGTGATCCTAAAGTTGCAAATAAACTGACACGGATGTTAAAAAGGTGTATGGGGGAATAGAATACAACTATAGTTATTTCCTCCCCACTACCAGAATGGGGAACCTGCTAGTGAGCAGGAATAAGTGTGCATGAAGATAATTCAAGATGATAATAGTTGAGTTAAAAAGCTATGAGATGGATGATGTCATGTTGTACCTGGGATCCAATGTGAACATTTTTTCAAAGCAATCTTGGGAGTTGATGGGTAAACCAAATTTAGTGTGGTCCCCAATTCAACTAAGGCTAGCTAACTGACATAAAATCTACCCTATTGGCAAGCTGGAACAAGTAGAAGTGAACATTGATGGGATAAAGACCAAATAAAAATTTGAAGTGATTTATATCATGGGTGATTCAAACCCCTATCCAACTCTACTTGGTATTGATTTTGCATTTGATAACAATGCAGTGCTAAAACTGAAGAAGTGACATATGTCCTTTGCGAGAGACACCTTGTGTGTAATTTCACTATTGGATCCAAATGAGGGTGATAGATATAATGATCCCATGGCCAAAGATGCACAACTTTTGATCATAGAGAACATATATAACATCATGGGGTGAAAATAATATTATGTGAATCCAACAACCGATGGTGAAATGAGTTGAAGAAGTGTTCGCTCCTATGACACAGATTCAAAATATTCCATGGATAGATGGAAGAATAAACTATATGAGGTATCAACCCAAAGATGTGTATGACTCACTAAAGTATGACTCACAAAACCACCAAGCTAGTGGCAACCAGTGCCAACCCAATCAAAACCCTCAAGGGGGAAATAGAAATGGCCAACCACGACAAGGGAGAAATAACAATCTTCGAACCAATTACCCTTGCACATTATGCGGTGAATATTTCCATTACACACATCATTTCCCTCAAATCGTCGACTACAAACATATGAAGGATGCCATGATTCCTCAATGGGCTCCCAACCCCCAAGGTCCACCGCAGGGACCTCCCACTTATATTGCACCACTGATGGTATTAAAAAATCCTATCCCACATCAAGGAGTTATTAATACTCAACCAGAAGTGACCCAATTCCCACACCCCCAGGAGAATTTCCCTCCAACTGACCAACCCCACTCAGGGAACACCACCAACCGTAATATCCTCCTCACCACTGAAGAGGAAATCCTCTTACAAACTCACAGTCGCCAATACGGTACACCCAATGATCCATTACCCACCACTTAGGATGCTCCCCATCCACCAACTGGACAACCATTGATGATCCCTTGTCCTAACACTAAATCCATCGCATGCATGCATCATGCACTCTTGCGCAGGAATGTGCATATTCCCCATGCCTAGGCCACCCATAGATACAATCTTATTAACGACCATGCTCAATCTTCTGCTACCATGTCATTTATGGAAGTCCTTCAAACATTCCATTCCCAATGAAAGGCACTACTTTCACAATTGGGTGCAGTAGATCATGAAGACACCTGTCTAATCACATTCAACTTAAATAAAGAAGACACGTGACTCCCATCTTTAGTTGCATTCCCGATTCCTGTCAAAATCTAAAATATCACCATCCATTGTTGCATCATAGACGAAGGAGCATCCACTTGCATCATGTCAAAATCAGTATGGCAGCAACTGGGTCCACCTGAGTTGATCCCCTCCACCATCACTCTTCGAGCTTATGATGGTAGACAATCCCAACCAAAAGTCCCATTTCAAAACATTCCAATAGGGAAAGGGGGAAAGACAATTCTCATCGACATAGAAGTCATTGATTCCCAATTGGATTATAATATCTTGTTTGGATGAAGCGACATGTATGCCATGCAGGTTGTAGCTTCATTGGGATTTTGCATGATGTTATTCCCTCGCAATGGGAAAATTGTCACCATTAATTATTTGATCCACCATGAACCCAACCAATCAGGACACATTGATAACATCTTGCCACTCATTCACTCAAGCGTCGACCTTTTCCCAATGATAGAAGTCAGACCAGGGATATTCTGGGATCCATCCTTCATTGGTACATACCAAGGCTTCCCTCACCCCAACCCCACAACCTCCATTGTTTGCGTTGACATAGACGACGAAGTAGAGATACCCAACCCCCCATCCACGGAGAGCTCATCAGACTCCACATCCACTCCTTCCCAGCCAATCCCGATACTTCCTAACAAACTCCCCATATAGACTCCTCAGGATGGAACATCAGAGAGCCCACCACCCATGGGTCAAATCCCCGTTTGGAAGACAATCACACATGGCATCACCCAAATACCCTTATTTTACCCTCCCCTAGGAGTAACAACATACCAAGTTGTTGTTATCCTTTCCTTACCTAATATGGTCATCTTCATCTCTGTATGGTATTTGAAACCCCTAGTCATGGTACCAGGTTTATCACTACAACCTCAACCCATGGTCTCGTTATCGCAACCAGTGGCACATCCAAACACTCATCTAATTGGTCACACAGCTAGGGGCATTAGTACCACCACCAGGAGCCAAGATACACACCATAGGGGAAACACCAAAACCCAACACGAAAAATGAAAGAAGAAAGAACCTCCTCCCCCTTCCACCCCTCGCATACCACCCCCATGCGTCATCATTGGACATCCCACCAACCTTTTCCCTACCTTACCCAAGTTACAGAATCCCATTCCAAAACCTATAAGCACACTGCTACTACTTACATCAGTCACCCCACTGATCTCCTCATAACTTTCTTCCTCCAAATCTCCCAGTTTGAGAACCAAGCATGCTTTTGCTATCTCCTCTCAATACGGCCATTACATTCAGCATTGTCTGACCCTCCCTTAATTTTGGGACACCCTCGCGGCAATGCGCCAAACCACATTACCCAAATCATCCCAACCTATCTCCTCGGTATCACAAGTTACTGACATTCTCTATGTCTCGACATCATTAAATGAGTGCATTCGATGCCCTTGTGAATTATGTTATCAAATATATCATTACACATATCAGTGCCCACTCATCATAGAGGGGCGTGCACGCCAGAGGGCCTCCATCCCACCCATTCCACCAATCGTACCAACCCTGGTGAACCATGATATGAACAATCATCATCCAAGAAACTATGGCATAGCCCCCCCATGGCTCAAACCCCATTCGATAACCCCTCTTTCCATTCCACCATGATACGAGGACTCCCCCCAAAACCCCCCCAACTCTCCTGTAACACCGATTTACAAGATTTCCCCTCCCCTATACCACAATAAATCCAATTCATATATGGATATTTGGTTCATGACATCTACTAGTGGTCTTCATTCCCCTCTCGTAGGTCCATCTACCTCAGGGATGAATGAAGATATCCAATCTTCACCTACTACCCCCATGAATCTCGACACCCCACTATCGCATGTTACTGTTGGGCCCTTTGTTTTTTATTAGAAGTTTCACAAGGAAGACTACAGTCCCAATTTTGGTCAAACAAAAGTTGCGCAA
>ML785996.1:467607-533146 GCA_009831015.1 Picea engelmannii | reverse complement strand
CTCAATAGGATTAGCATTTTTGTAAGTACGAATATCATGTTTGACAATGTGGGGGTCAATTCTTGAAATTTATTCATAGGACCAGGAAAAAATGTCGTGGAACTCTTTAAATAAAGAGGTATACGTATGTATTTCTTTGGGAGAAAATTATGCACTGTTAAAAATGTTTTAAACGACACTAGGGGTGTTAGAGATATCGATTGATGTGGTTTATGATATATTAACCATGTTCCCTTTAGCATAAACGTCGTTCTTTTCTAAGGCATTAACAGAATGATCGACACATATGTTCACAGTTGATCCAAACTCTCCAGCTTCAGCTCGAATGAGCTATGGAAGGAAATATGATCGATGATGCATATCCTCCCATGGTAATTTTGGCCTTGTCATCGCCTCTTTAATGGCTTCATCAGAAGGCAAGATATTGTTAAGTAAGTCACTGGAATTCGAAGAATTCTGAGCCCAAATAGGCTCTAGAATTGATCGTCTTCTAGTTCTATCCATGAAGAAATCAAATTACAGCCTACAGTAGCTTGCTAGATAGCTTGATAAGTGATCTCTATTGTAGAAAATTCCATGGCCATCCTGGAATGTGAAATACCTTCAACTGATTCACTCGGTGAGGGTAACACCCGTGAATATTCAAAATATTAGGTTCTAAATGAACCTTCCAACATAACGGGAATTGTGGGGTTCGACATTTGATACCTAACCATAGTAGCGAGGATCTATGAAACCAGTGCTATGAAATTGAAAGTTCCTATAAGCAAATGATACATTCCAACACCAATTCTCTTAGTTACTATCTAAAAAATTTCGATCAATGGGATCGCAGATCCTAGATTTGTCGCAGAGTCAGAGTGGTTGAATGACATCTCGCCTATCGTTGCTATTTTCCCTTCATGGGGGAAGCACAAAAATTAAAAAACTAACAAGATGATATCCATGATCGCATAGGTCCAACTCCTTCCTACCAAGAGGTTATAGTCGAGCGAAGCGTCAACTACTTTAACTTCCATGAAAATAGACTTCCCTCCCAACTGGACTGGAAAAGAGGAAATAAGATCATGCGGTCTAAATGATCATCCATTGAGCACGATTAACAAAGTAGGGGAGGGGCTTAATTCAGGAGAGTTGATTTCTTTCCAACAAGACAATGACATAACACATGTCAAAGTTCCCTCATCGATGACAGTTCTTCCAATGATGTGTTTTTCATACACAACATTGATCAGGAACGTTGCATGGTAAGGAAGACGTGGCTTCACCTCATTAGCCTCAAACTTCATAATGAGCTAACTCGAAGAGTCAATAGCCTTGATCATGGACAACAACTTGGATTTTTACATAGGGAAACTTTGTAGCACCTCTAACAAATACATCCCACAAGGTGTCTGAGCCAAATCCTCAACAACAGAATAGTTGGGTGTGGCTCGAAAATTGGGGTTGTGCGATGCAAATTTATACACACCTTTCGATATGCATGGAATTGTGTCCTTCCCAGGTTTCTCTATATGGAGAGAATTTTGAGGATATAAAGTTTCTTTTCCTTTAGACGTCGACTCAAGATTACCATAATCATGAGTTCTAGTTGAAAAATAAATTTCCTCCTTCTTATGGTTCTCCATGTTGATGAACGACATTGAACCATATGGAAAGGATGGATTTTGGGTGCCTCCTTGTGGATTTCCAGTAGAAGAGCCAACCTGCATATTATGTCTATATGAAAACATATTCTTTATCATTGTGGGCTACTGTTGCACTAATAGGCGTTGGGCCTCTTCCAACTTTGGCCATTGATGAGTCATTTGATCTTCGTTGCAAAGATTGCAAGGGAATTTTACCTTTCTCTTCTCCTTTTTGGCCCCTCCAACATTCGCATCAGATTTAGGATTTTTAGTATTATTTCCCCCACCTTTCTTATCCTTTCCTTTTTTATTCTTTCCTTCGAGTTGATGGGTACCCTTCAAGGCCATTAATTGTATAACATGAACATGCAGCGACTGGAGAGTGGAAACGGTTCAAGCCATTGATTTATCGATCCTAGACAAACGAATGCTCATTTGTTGCATCTGGTTCACGACCATATCTGTGGTAGTTCTTTTTACAAATCAAAATTAGTTTCATATGTTTTTTGAAGGATCAAAATTGGGTCACGATGCAACCAATATAATCTCATAAAGGATACCATATTGAGAGTATATAGGATCCCACTGTCAGGACCTAAATATCACCTCTTCCTATGAGGATACTCTTGGCGTAGATACATCTTTAGAGATGTACAACAATAGGGACTTGAGGAACCATTTCAACAAGAATGCAGTAGGGACTTTGGCTTTCATCAAACTCTTCCACCTCCACCACTCTTGGATGTGATCCAAAATGTGAGTGTCCTTGTCATGTTTTAGTGTGGATAGGAGGAAAGTGTTGGCATCATACTAGACAGAAAGATGGAAGTGGTTGAGGAAAACCAAAGCCATATCATGAAATGTGTGAAACATTCCATCACCAAGTTCGATGTACCATTTGGTGCAGAATCCCATATTAGTGCACTGGAAGAGGTGAAGTTGGATGGAATCATCGTTTATAAAGTTCAATGAACACCATAAATGAAACATAGTCACATGGTCTCCTGGATCCTCTATGAACTTACATTCGAATTTTGGGGTGTCCAAAGGTAATTTGGTGGGGATAGGGGGCAAGTTCAGATCATGGAAAATTATATCATTCATAATATTTTATAGGTATAGAAAGTTTAACATCGCTAGAAAAGGTAACCTTAGTGGGGGCCCAGAATTCCAACTAGCTGAGTTGGAGTTCCCGGGTTGAGTTCCTCCTGGAAAATAATGGCCTAGGTTGTTACTAGAACTATGTTTCCAGGAAGAACTTGTATATGGACTAGGGTTTGGGGTAAAAAATTGATAACCATAGTTATATGGAGTAATTCCTCCACCCATCTAGTTTCCATAAGAAAAAGTAGGGTTTCCCCCTAATGAGATCCCTTGCAATGGAAAGTTCCCTTGCATTGGATAGTTAAGATTGAGAAATGGGTTTCCCCCTATCGACATCCCTTGTAAAGAATAATATCCTAGCATGGGATTCCAATGGTATTGGAAGGGGTTTCTACTCACCAACATCCTAGATGAGAGAAAGGGATTAGTCTTGAACCCACCAAACAACATGAATGGGTCAGATGAAGATGGCATGCTGACAAACTAGAATATGCCACCCATAGGGCCACCCCATCCTACAAAAGTATTGGGGCCATACGATGGAACATACCTACCCCCAAGTGAGGGGGACGATAGAGGGATGTTCCCTCCACCCAAAGGAAAATATTAGAGGGGATTTGAATAACAACCTACGCCAACATTACTACTTTGGGGAAATGACTAAGAACCAACTGACACATTCTGCATGTCAATTGACTACATCCCAAACAAGGAAGCGTTAGAAATAAATAAAAATGAAGAGGTTTCATTTGAAGTCTAAGTGGACCCTAATATCAGTGGCGAGAAGTTGTTGGTTGACGCGACTACCATGGATTGAACCATGACACAATTATTGATGTGGGGGTTGCAGGGGCCCCTCACCCTAAAACTTATGAAGTTTCATCCATGATTTCCCACCGAAGAGGGAGAATGTTAGTGAAGTCCAACCCAAGAGATGGAATCTGTGAAACAACTAGATCTTGAGGTCCAGTTAACAGAGAATTGTACAGATGAATGAAACCTTTGGATTCGATATCTGATATGTGAGTAACCTACAGTGAATAAGCGTTAGTTTTTGTAGGATTTATCTCTACAATTTTGATGGGACCAGTCAGTACGAAAATGATGGATTGATCAAGTTGAGGCCTCAAAGGAGGCGGTGGAGAATTCACTTTGACAAGCAAAAGACCCTCAATTCTCCTAGACCGACGAGGCGATTGATAAACCACTTTAAGATACAGGCTCAAGGTGACCACCAACACACTTACCTAAGTCATATATGATCACAGAGAACACCACTAGAAAATTCCTAAATAGAAACAACAATCACAAACAACTTTACCAATACTTCGACTTAGGTGGATTAGGTGTTGAGATCGCAGTAGTAACGAAGTTAGGTAGGGACCTTTCAGATGAAGGCATGGGTTGATTAAGTCCTGTGAACCAGTGAACAAAGGAGTGTGAAGAAATTACCCCAACCTCCAATAACCATCCCTTCCAAGTACAAGTACCCATGCTTTGTGGGGCACCCTCCAGACATATTGAAAAGTGTGATACGATGTATGGCCCAGGTACAATGGGAAACCCCATGCAATCACCTCTGATATTCCTAGGAATGACAAATAATGATATAAACTTGCAATCAATGTCCGGGGGGTACAATTGATGGTCAAGATCGAAGGTATGGGAAGGGTAACAAAGCATGAAACCTCAAAATCAGGACCTCTCATGGACATAAAGGCACTGATGAAACCCACAAAATATAATCTCTCCACTATATTTAGTGAAGCGTTGGAGGGGTTATCTCCTTTGCTCTCCTTCATGCGACATCATGTTTAACTCCTATGTTAGAGGAGGCTCCTAGCTATACTTATACAAAAATTGGATTTTCCGCTCCCTATCTTGGACTCCTAAGTTGTTTTTTGGCCTTGGAGAATTAAATCTCCAACCTAAACCAGGGCCCTAGCCTAAGCTAGTTTGTTTACCCTAGAAAATGAAATTTCTAGTTAATTTTAATTAAATGTTCATTTTTCAAAGGTTGTTATTTACTCATAGGGGTAATAGATGAAACTAAATGGTGTTTTAAAGACTCAACAGAAAAACACATAAGAACATAAAATAAAATAAAATGTTGTTCTTCACTGAAAATATGAGTGTAAAACACTTCAAAATTAAAAAGAAAACTATTTGTCCTTATAATATGCAAGAAATGTGATTTGTATTTAAGATTGAATTAATTACTAATGCAAGTTTACTTTGAAATGCAATACAATTGAAAATTTGTGGAATTTTTTTCGTCAAAACTATGAAAATGACAATTTTTTTCTTTTTCAAGGATGCAAAATGTAATTTGAAAACTAACAAGCACGATAAATAAATAAAGCACACTGAAAAAGTTTTATTTTTAGTGAAACAATGGAAATGACTGAAAAATAATACTAAAGTATACTTCATGCAAGTATTTGTTTTCTTGTTTAAGAGGTAAAAGAAATAGGAAAGATTTGAAAGATAAAACTTATCCTTAGAACCAACAAGAAACAACAAAAAGAAGGTAAAAAATAAACCAGACCTATAAATATTTTCCAAGAACAACAATAAAAGACACTCTAGACAAAATATCTTGGAAAGCAACTTCTCAAACTACCTTCAAAAGCTTAAAAATGATCCAAAAAAGGAAATGCACAAAAATATTTTGTTTTCTTTATAAAAGTCAAACCAAACTACTACAAAACTCAACAAGCAACATAAAAAGAGTCTTAAAGTCCCTAGAGAGACCCCGGACACCTAGAGAAACACCCTCAAACCAGAAAAGATTAGAAAAAATCATTCCTGAGAAGTTGTGTGTGCATGTACACAAGGCATCCTGCATATACACAATTGTATAAACTGGCGGGCTCCTATATGTATGCAACTGTGGTAACTATAGAGCACGTATATATCCGAGAAATCTCAAAAAGAGAATAAAAGAGGCAACATAGATTGCTCAAATGAAAAATGGAAAGACTCAAATGATTGTAAATTACTAATCTAAGTACCTAGCAACAGTCTGAGACAAAATAAAAATAAAAATCAACCAAGCAAACAAATGAACAAAACCCAAACTAGGCCCACTAGGGAAAAATCCCCAGTAAGGTCGCCAGTTCTACTTTTGGGAAAAATTCCCCTACAGTAGTGGTCTTACTGTAACGTACCAATGACAGTACAAGAAGCAAATTCCATAAAGAACAATCAACAATGATACTATAACCAACTTCAAAGAAAATAACTAACTATTGATAAGAGGAGAAGGGTTAACTCACCAAGAGTCCTACAGTTGCCATCATTCATGATTGTCGTAGTTTCCTCGCCCTTTTCCAATAGCTCCTCTGCAATCTCCAAGAATATCAAATAGAAAAACCTACAAAGAGAGGTAGTTATATTGATAACTACTTGTTAGTTCAATGAAAATACAATGAAATTATTAAAGCAATTAGTATTCTATGAAGCATATATGAAAGAATTGTGAATTTAATCAATACCAATACAATACACTTCAAAGGAATGAGTTTCTTATTGATGAACAATAGTTAGGTAGTTACAAATTATACTTGTCTGGTACGGTGTTTTCCTATCGAAAGAGACCTCGGATTCCTCCACTCGGATCTTTCTATAAAGTTTGGTTTTGACTCTGGATTCACCATGGACCTAAAGAGAATATATGGAAGACTCTTGTTAGATATCTTGATAATCATAAGGAGGATAGAAACAAGGGTTTCTAGGTCAAAAAACTAGCAGCAATAGGGGTATGTATGGGCTTACAAACTTGGTGGGTATATCCAAATAGATGTTTGCTTTAAATGTGCACAGAATCATTATCTTTCTCCTTAAGGAAAATGCTCCTTTCATGTGGTCTCTAGTTGGTTAGAGATGGTTGAGTACGGGTAAAAGGATTTAGGAAACTAACCAAACATGTAACTCAACATTTAATTAGGCGGAATTATATTTTTGTCAACATTTATTAGCATGTATGTCATTGTCCTTTGAGAAACTTGCATATACACGTGTTTCATAACTGCTAGGGCAAGTGCATCCTCCAAAAAATTGTTTTTAGAAGGAATCAAGGGGGTATGTGGAAGAATTTTTTGTAATTAGGATAGGGATTAGGCCAATAATAACATCAATGCTTCAATGGTGGAAATTGATGCTATAACACCTAGTGGTATCATAGCCTGGCTAAGGGGTGGTGTCCACAATGGACTACCTAAGGTTAGGTGGAAAATTTATTTTCTTTAGCCAATTGCTTGGTGTTCAATATTCAATACAATAAAGTCGATATTTCTATGTAATTAGCTAGATTATGATTGTGTACTTTGTTGGTGTTTCATTTTTTGAATGCTAAAGAGTAATTCATAGGCTTACTCTTCATTTGTATCTTGTGATCAATTTTGTATATGTCAATTTGTTTCTTGAAGATTATATTTATAATCTACTACAGTATTTATGTTGTACATGCCCATTTTTATTTTACTCATGTAGAGTGGTCGGTGAGTGGGATCTATGCATCCCTTGTTCTATGTATTTCTATGTCTTATCAAACACAATAAGTTGTTCCAATCCTAGAAAATGTTTTTTGTCTTTCCCTGTATTATGCATACATGTAGTTTGGAGTATTCTGGTTCGGTACAAGAACACAGAAAATCCCATACAAAATTTTATGCAGTATCTGAATAGGGGTACTTCTATTCCGCACAAAGAAAATATCATATAAATTTTCAAGGAAAATGGAAAGGAGGAAGTAATGCATGTATTTGTCTATCCAACAAGGTCTAAACATGTTAGTTATTTTATGCAATGGACATTTTCATAATATATGTAGGGGAATCAATTCAAATTCTACTAAAAGAAATGAACAAGTGTAGAGTGAGACCTATGATTCAAATGGGAAGGTTCATACATTACTAGATGCAAATTCGCATTTTGATATAGGTTAAAATATTTCTCTAATGCATTTTTATCTAAGTTAGTTGGCAGATGGAAGTTTGGGAATTCATAACATTTTTAATCTTTTGGGCCTTTGCCAAAATTTTCAAGCACTAATGTAGTGACCAATGCTTGTTAATATAGCTATTTAATTAGCTTGGATTATGACCAAATACCATTTGTGTAAATAAAAAATGATCCACGATAAACATTATAAGAGTGGGTTCATCCATAACTATGATCAAATCATTATTTGGTACAACAAACCTACTATGAGTAGTTTCTTACTTGAATCATGTATTTCTTCTCAATGGCCCAATTCAGTTCTAGTTTCTCTTTTATGAGACAACACGGTGTTAAAATCATTAACAACGATGACATTTTTTAGTATTTTGTCCTTTGAACAATCTATGTGCAAAGATAAAAAAAAAAAAAAAATACTATTTAATAATCCACAAAGGATAACTTTGTTATTATTACATAGTCCTCAATATATCAACATATGAAAAAGATAAAACTTGTTTTTCTTTGGTTGACTGGAATGATGATTTTTTCAGTTGTATATTAAAGCAACAATGTTGGACATTGTGTTGGAACTTCAAATGCATTTGATTTTTCTTTTGGGATAAACTTGATCTACAGGATCTTAGAAATTTGTCACATGCTATAATAGCTACATGGTGCATGAAAAATGTTTGTCTATAGCCTGGAATATTGTCCATGTTAGTACTCTTGAACTCATTTGTGATGTTATAATGGGCTTGATAATATTTGTGTGAAATGTGCAAAATAAAATGAATTTGTTATCTCTGATGTTTTTACCAATTTTGTGGATAAGATTATTATGGCCAGAGGCACTCCTTCCAATATGGTAAGGTTGCTTATGATTGGAATTGTACTCATTGTAGAAATTTCAAGTCAAAATGTGAAAGGAAATAACAGAAGAGCAATGCAGGCACCTCCCAAGTTTTACGTCACGCAACAGAAGCAATTCTTGCACAACACACAAAGGGCTCTAGAAGGGGTTGGAGCACACAAAGAGTTACAATGCACAACACAAAGGTCATTGGAGGAAGCCTGTGGGCACAAAGATTTACAATGTGTCACACAAAGGTCATTGGACAAAGCCTGTGTGCACAAAGAAATACAACATGAAACACAAAAATCATTGGACGAAGCCTGCATGAATGAAGAGTTACAATGGATAGATCATAATGCAATGGAAGAATGCATACAAAAATAACTGCAACACATAGTGCAAGAGGAAATGCAACCTAACACTTACCACCAGGATGAATAAAAAAACCAAGTGATTTCTTGCATTGTTGCCTTAAGTTGTTAAGTGATCCTAAAGTTGCAAATAAACTGACACGGATGTTAAAAAGGTGTATGGGGGAATAGAATACAACTATAGTTATTTCCTCCCCACTACCAGAATGGGGAACCTGCTAGTGAGCAGGAATAAGTGTGCATGAAGATAATTCAAGATGATAATAGTTGAGTTAAAAAGCTATGAGATGGATGATGTCATGTTGTACCTGGGATCCAATGTGAACATTTTTTCAAAGCAATCTTGGGAGTTGATGGGTAAACCAAATTTAGTGTGGTCCCCAATTCAACTAAGGCTAGCTAACTGACATAAAATCTACCCTATTGGCAAGCTGGAACAAGTAGAAGTGAACATTGATGGGATAAAGACCAAATAAAAATTTGAAGTGATTTATATCATGGGTGATTCAAACCCCTATCCAACTCTACTTGGTATTGATTTTGCATTTGATAACAATGCAGTGCTAAAACTGAAGAAGTGACATATGTCCTTTGCGAGAGACACCTTGTGTGTAATTTCACTATTGGATCCAAATGAGGGTGATAGATATAATGATCCCATGGCCAAAGATGCACAACTTTTGATCATAGAGAACATATATAACATCATGGGGTGAAAATAATATTATGTGAATCCAACAACCGATGGTGAAATGAGTTGAAGAAGTGTTCGCTCCTATGACACAGATTCAAAATATTCCATGGATAGATGGAAGAATAAACTATATGAGGTATCAACCCAAAGATGTGTATGACTCACTAAAGTATGACTCACAAAACCACCAAGCTAGTGGCAACCAGTGCCAACCCAATCAAAACCCTCAAGGGGGAAATAGAAATGGCCAACCACGACAAGGGAGAAATAACAATCTTCGAACCAATTACCCTTGCACATTATGCGGTGAATATTTCCATTACACACATCATTTCCCTCAAATCGTCGACTACAAACATATGAAGGATGCCATGATTCCTCAATGGGCTCCCAACCCCCAAGGTCCACCGCAGGGACCTCCCACTTATATTGCACCACTGATGGTATTAAAAAATCCTATCCCACATCAAGGAGTTATTAATACTCAACCAGAAGTGACCCAATTCCCACACCCCCAGGAGAATTTCCCTCCAACTGACCAACCCCACTCAGGGAACACCACCAACCGTAATATCCTCCTCACCACTGAAGAGGAAATCCTCTTACAAACTCACAGTCGCCAATACGGTACACCCAATGATCCATTACCCACCACTTAGGATGCTCCCCATCCACCAACTGGACAACCATTGATGATCCCTTGTCCTAACACTAAATCCATCGCATGCATGCATCATGCACTCTTGCGCAGGAATGTGCATATTCCCCATGCCTAGGCCACCCATAGATACAATCTTATTAACGACCATGCTCAATCTTCTGCTACCATGTCATTTATGGAAGTCCTTCAAACATTCCATTCCCAATGAAAGGCACTACTTTCACAATTGGGTGCAGTAGATCATGAAGACACCTGTCTAATCACATTCAACTTAAATAAAGAAGACACGTGACTCCCATCTTTAGTTGCATTCCCGATTCCTGTCAAAATCTAAAATATCACCATCCATTGTTGCATCATAGACGAAGGAGCATCCACTTGCATCATGTCAAAATCAGTATGGCAGCAACTGGGTCCACCTGAGTTGATCCCCTCCACCATCACTCTTCGAGCTTATGATGGTAGACAATCCCAACCAAAAGTCCCATTTCAAAACATTCCAATAGGGAAAGGGGGAAAGACAATTCTCATCGACATAGAAGTCATTGATTCCCAATTGGATTATAATATCTTGTTTGGATGAAGCGACATGTATGCCATGCAGGTTGTAGCTTCATTGGGATTTTGCATGATGTTATTCCCTCGCAATGGGAAAATTGTCACCATTAATTATTTGATCCACCATGAACCCAACCAATCAGGACACATTGATAACATCTTGCCACTCATTCACTCAAGCGTCGACCTTTTCCCAATGATAGAAGTCAGACCAGGGATATTCTGGGATCCATCCTTCATTGGTACATACCAAGGCTTCCCTCACCCCAACCCCACAACCTCCATTGTTTGCGTTGACATAGACGACGAAGTAGAGATACCCAACCCCCCATCCACGGAGAGCTCATCAGACTCCACATCCACTCCTTCCCAGCCAATCCCGATACTTCCTAACAAACTCCCCATATAGACTCCTCAGGATGGAACATCAGAGAGCCCACCACCCATGGGTCAAATCCCCGTTTGGAAGACAATCACACATGGCATCACCCAAATACCCTTATTTTACCCTCCCCTAGGAGTAACAACATACCAAGTTGTTGTTATCCTTTCCTTACCTAATATGGTCATCTTCATCTCTGTATGGTATTTGAAACCCCTAGTCATGGTACCAGGTTTATCACTACAACCTCAACCCATGGTCTCGTTATCGCAACCAGTGGCACATCCAAACACTCATCTAATTGGTCACACAGCTAGGGGCATTAGTACCACCACCAGGAGCCAAGATACACACCATAGGGGAAACACCAAAACCCAACACGAAAAATGAAAGAAGAAAGAACCTCCTCCCCCTTCCACCCCTCGCATACCACCCCCATGCGTCATCATTGGACATCCCACCAACCTTTTCCCTACCTTACCCAAGTTACAGAATCCCATTCCAAAACCTATAAGCACACTGCTACTACTTACATCAGTCACCCCACTGATCTCCTCATAACTTTCTTCCTCCAAATCTCCCAGTTTGAGAACCAAGCATGCTTTTGCTATCTCCTCTCAATACGGCCATTACATTCAGCATTGTCTGACCCTCCCTTAATTTTGGGACACCCTCGCGGCAATGCGCCAAACCACATTACCCAAATCATCCCAACCTATCTCCTCGGTATCACAAGTTACTGACATTCTCTATGTCTCGACATCATTAAATGAGTGCATTCGATGCCCTTGTGAATTATGTTATCAAATATATCATTACACATATCAGTGCCCACTCATCATAGAGGGGCGTGCACGCCAGAGGGCCTCCATCCCACCCATTCCACCAATCGTACCAACCCTGGTGAACCATGATATGAACAATCATCATCCAAGAAACTATGGCATAGCCCCCCCATGGCTCAAACCCCATTCGATAACCCCTCTTTCCATTCCACCATGATACGAGGACTCCCCCCAAAACCCCCCCAACTCTCCTGTAACACCGATTTACAAGATTTCCCCTCCCCTATACCACAATAAATCCAATTCATATATGGATATTTGGTTCATGACATCTACTAGTGGTCTTCATTCCCCTCTCGTAGGTCCATCTACCTCAGGGATGAATGAAGATATCCAATCTTCACCTACTACCCCCATGAATCTCGACACCCCACTATCGCATGTTACTGTTGGGCCCTTTGTTTTTTATTAGAAGTTTCACAAGGAAGACTACAGTCCCAATTTTGGTCAAACAAAAGTTGCGCAATCCACTAAGGAGATGGACAGTGGAGCAAGAAAGGAAACATAAAACGGTTGGAAAGAGGGACAATGCAACACCAGCAAGGAGAAAGAAGTTACAATAGAACAAGAACAATAAATCATGCAAAGTCTCAAGCCATAAAATCCCAATCAACCTATATATATGAGATGTATATGATTGTAAAGGGTTGTTGTTGGTGTAGACCGGTGTAGATAGAATTATCATTTACTCCATGTAGGTTCTATTATTGTAATCCATATCCATTTTGGGTAAAAGGGTAGATAGAGCTCTGAGGAAGGAGTTCGGAGCCATAAAATCTTGTAACAGAGTAATGACCTGTATCTGTTAAGTTGTATCTGAGAAGCTCTTTTGATGATAATATATGGAAGGACCTGAAATTTTGAAATATTTTGTGTAATTCTCTACCTATGGTTATGAATTATATATTTACTTTACTTCTTCATGTATGATAAGGTCAATATGTTATAACTGTTTGAAAATGTTGTCATAACTCCGTTGTCTTTATTACGAGTTATGAATAAGTTAAGATCTTCTCTTTGATTAGTTCATCTTGCACAAGACTATGGTGAATCTTGAAGATTCTAGAATTTTTCTTAAGTATTCTCCTTTCCCTTCCCTATCTGCTTGTATTATTTGTGCTTCGGGTGAGACTTCTTCTCTCTAGAGAAGATGAAAATGTCAACACTCTAGACTACTCGGTACCTTTTGTTGGTAACCTGAGAAGGACCCTAGTCTGATCAACTCCGCACCAACAAAATGGTTATGTTGTTGGGACCTACGTTAAGAAGGAACCTATAGGGAGAATGCTTCCATGGATTCACTGATCCGATATTCACCAGTGGTGGGAGAAAAATTGTGACGCCTTCATATGGAAAGAAAAGGAGCTGCTAGGAAAATCTGTGAAAGATACGTGTGAGGTTGTCTTTTACTCAGAAAGATCGAGTGACCAGTACAAGATATTCTGGGTTAAGTTTCTGGAAGAACTTTTCCACTGGATAGATAGGCTCCAAGAAGTTTTAGAATTCCAAGAACGAGTCAAGAATACAGGTACTTGGGATACATAAAATATTGCAGTGCTTCATCGATTGGATCATTTGGTAACACAAGCGATCAGTTTTTGGGTCAATACAAAATTAGAAGGATACATTATCGAGTTTGCAACTGACAATCACCAATCTTTTTCATGGGAAGAAGTGGATTTTAAGAGAGATGCAAGGGGAAGATTGTTGAGATAAATACCCCTGTGGATTAAGGTTTTATTGATGGAGGAGGGGATGTTGACTATTTCCCCGACTGAAATGGAAGCCTAAACACCCTTGCTTAGGGTGGGGTGAGGTTGGGGTGGAAGCATGGCTTGAGAGAGGGTTCTTTGACAAATGGGGGAGAAACAAGAAATGGATGCAAGGGATGAGAGAACCTTGAAAAGAGCCACCATAGTTGAGAAATGGTGGCACGGTAAGATAATGAAAGCAGTGAAATAGTCTGATAGGTTGCAGAAAGAATTCGAACTAGGAAAAGTTGAGGAAGGATAGATAGAAGAGTTGTGAAAGATGAGAAGACAGGAAAGACTAGCCAGTCAAATATTAAGTGAGAGAGAAGCACAAAGAGAAATAATTCCCCAAGAGGGTGGATGAGAAGAAGGTGTAGAAGTGTGGGAAAAGGAAGTCAACATGGATATTGTAGAAGAAAGAGAAGATTTAGCCCTGATAATAGGAAATATCGAGAATTCGGTTGAAGAGACCACTCCAGAAGATGAGAACGAGACCCCCCAGATCAAAGAAGCCCACCCTGAAGCTAGTGACACCAGCCCTGAATCACCCATACCCCAAGTGTCATCTATACAAGTGGTAAATTTTATACTACCTTCTTATTCTATTCTTGTTTAAGTACAGTCAGTTAGTCAGTCCCAATAGGTAAGCGCGAATACTGGGAGCATATTGGGATCCCTTGGTAGATCGCAACCTAGACCATTAGGTTTTATCTTGATAGGAGCAATAATATCAACAATGGTTGGTAATGAGGGAGGTTTGATTGCTTGATACCCATAATTATGGGGTAAGGGGGAGGAGGATGTTGAACAACATTGGTTCTTATGTGAAGTAATATGGAGGTCTAGAGGGACTCTAGATGCAAATAAATTGGTCAAGTTCCAGAATACCTTGAGAGGCCGTGATCTCAAATGGTACATGAAGGCTATTAATCCAGGAGTATCAGGAACGCAAGGACAAGCATTCACACTAGACCAAGTACGGAAAAAATTCATAGCGAAATTTAAGCTACCTCAATCAAAACAACAATCTCTATCTGAGTTGTGGGAGATTCAACAAAGGGAAGGTGAATCAGCCTAGAAATATAGTCAGAAGTTTAAATATGCTATAGGGAGGTTAGCACATCCAATTCATGAGGAACATCAAAGAGAGTGGTATATCCAGGGATTTCTACCTCTGACACGAATTTCGTTAATGCAAAAATGAATAGCCACTTTGATAGATGCCTTGGAACAATCAATGAAGATTGAAGCCATGGAAGGATATCTGGGGAGCCTGAGAGTGACCAGACCCCCAACAGATGCAAATTTGGTGCAGCTAAAAGGACAACTATCAGCAATGACAAAGACTATTCAAGAATTGACGATACCCAGACCAGGATGACCCCGAGTCTGGTGTATCGGATGCTACACAGAAGGAAATCTGGTGAACGAATGTCCACAGATGAGGGGAATGGGACCTCCTCATAATCCAATGGGACCCTCACTAGGCCCCACAAGAGGATTTGTGAAAGTATCTTCAAATTTACCATTCCATACCCCAACAACGTATCATGTTTTTCCAACTAATCAAGCATTGTTGTTAGTTCAGTATTGTGAGATCTGTCAAATTCATGGGCATGGTCCAAGACAGTTCCCCATTATTCAGAAGTATTCAATAGTATTGAATATGGTAAATTGTGAGTTCGGTTCATCTACCACACATGCTACCAATCAGTGTAGAGCGTTGGATGAACTTGCGGACCGACTGGATCGAACATCATTCAGGGTGAATGAAACCCCTCAGGGACCAGGAAGAGGTCGAGGAGGTGGAGCTGGAGGAGACTTCATAGGGGGAAGAACCAGGGGAAGAGGACCAAGTAGGTGCTACAACTGTGATGAGAAAGGTCACATGTCTAGGGATTGTCCTCATCTGAGGTGGTCATGGTGCTCTCACTGCAGAACCAATGGGCATAGAATTGAAGATTGCCCAGAGCTAATTGCGAAATGGGAAGATTGGGTACATCAACAAGGAACTAATCTTATAATTTCAAAGATAAAGAGAGTCATTAAATGATAGCTACCCAACCTTAATATCATTACTTGAGGAGGAGAAAAGACTGGCGTAGCTGTTGATATTCTTCCTCAGATCCAGAAAACAGTGCCTAAGGAAGACAAGTATGACCCTCTAAAACAGATGATATTCTTTAAAAATGAAATAGAATTATTCTAAAGTATCCATGCCCCGGGGATGGAATAAAAACCCCCTCATCCTATCGTTTATCCTAATATTTTCAAGTCCTTGCTTCAACCCCTACACTCTGAAACCTCGTAGTCTCGATAAGACAACCAGAGCAGTCACAAAATGTAGTTGACCTTTGGTTTCAGTTATTTCCTGATATTCTTGGGAATGACCAGTTGACAAAAAAGTTGCACAATTCCATGTACCTAGTCCTAGGAACTGAGGAATCCCCAGAAGTTAGAATAAGGACCAATCTTCCTGAGAAGAATACTCAAAGGGTGCAAAGAAGGAAAATGTGGTCTAGGAAATAGTTTAGATTAGCATACCATCTAAATGAGTTTGAGATTAAGGATGTTATGTTATATCTTAGATATGGTGTTAACATACTACCTAAAAAGACTTGGGAGGCTTTAGGGAAACCCTAGTTGACATATTCCCCAATCCAGTTAAGAATGGGCAATCAGTATTGTATTTTTCCAATAGGAAGACTGGAGAATGTGGAAATAGATGTTGTGGGAGTAAATACTATAGTTGATTTTGAGGTGATCAAAATCATGGGAGATAAGGACCCTTATCCTACACTACTTGGTATCGACTAGGCCTATGATAATTATGATGTCATTGACCTAAAGAGGGATAATTTGACATTCAAAGTAGACAGAATCAAGGTAGTTCATCCCTTGGATCTATATGTAGGCCCTCGATATATGGAACCAACGGACAACAATATGGAAGGAGAATATTTGGATCAGCTATATGTTGTAACAACATGAACAAGAGAATACTACATAAATCCTATTGTTGATGGATCAGTAAGTTGGAGGAGCATACAATCGACAGATGAATATTCATAACTAGCATTTGATAGTTGGCAGCAAGGTTCATATGAAATATTTTCAAGAATATGCGCAACTGTCAGAGCAACTAGATGGGTTGGAACCGAGGTCATAGAACATCCGATATACGATGGTACCTCAAAACTTGACAAATTTTTGGTTAGCATGGAAAAAAAGATAGTGGAGGGTCAAAGGATTTCAGTGCTAGACTTATCCCTCCAAGACACCCTTGCTAGATTGTGGGCTAGTCACAAAGCCTTGATTAATAACTGGGAGGATATGAAGCAAGCTATCCAATATAGATTTTAAGATAAGGAGTAGTTGGAATCAGAGATGCAGACGGATTTCCAACTTGTGCAACTGTTCAATGGACAGTCGGATCCTAAAGCACATATTGAACAATGCGTGAGATAGTGGCAAGTTGTGGAAATACCATCTCAATTGTGGGTTCAAGTATTTCCCCATTCACTAGGTCTGATTCCAAAAAATTGGTACACACATGAAGAGACTAGAAGACAGACCAACAACTGGAAAATGTTAGCAGGCCAATTTTGCAAGGACTTCTCGTTTACAAGTAAGTACACTGAGCTTAAGATACTCTTGCAAAGAATTAAAAGATTCATTTTTATCGATGCTGGTGAACAGAAATTAGACCTAGTGGTATGTGCAAATAATAGCCAGGTGCTTCAGTCTAAACTTCGCCTAGACACAGACAAGACACCTATAGAATGCTATAAGATTGAGAAGGATTTGGAAAACTCGAATGATTTAGAAGAATTGGGAAACTTGGACATTAATGAAATAGAAGGAAGCAGATAAATCCATAACACCATACCCAACTAGACAAATAGTTCTTATAATTATCCATTGAAGTTGCAAAAAGTTAACATAGGAACTACAGAGCAACCCAAGATAGCTATGGTAGGAGATTACTAGGATGAGAAAACTAGCCAAGAAACACATAGCCTGTTGCGGGAGTATGAGGACTTCTTCCAGAAGAGTTTCTTAGAGATAAAAGGGACTAAAGGAGATATGGGAAAAATGAAGATTGAACTAAATCCAGGATCAAAACCTATAAGGCATATACCATATTGTCTTAACCCTAGGGTGAATTAGAAGGTTAAGAGGGAAATAGACAAGATGCTTGAGGCTGGACTTATTTTTCTAGTTGAAGAAGCAGAATGGGTTATCCCCATAGTTATCCAGAGAAAGAAAGGTACATAGGACATTAAGGTATTTGTAGACTACAAAATCCTTAACTCTGTCTATGTGCATGACCCTTTTCCAACACCTTTTACTGACGAGGTGCTAGAACAGTTTGTGGGAAAAAAATCTTACTCATTTACAGATGGATTTTCAAGGTATCACCAAGTGAGAATTGTTGAAGAAGACGAAAGGAAGACCACATTCATAATAGAATGGGGGTAATTTTCATACAATGTGATGTCCTTTGGCCTAAAGAATGACCCTACAGTTTTTTCCTGGATTGTAATAGCAACTTTCTGAGAATTTATTCACAAGTTTATAGAAGTTTATATGGACAATTGGACAGTATATAGTCTGCTCAAGGAACATGTAGTGCTACTACATCTGATGTTTTATATATGTAGGGAATTGTAGATATCTTTGAACCTCAGAAAGTGTATCTTCTATGTGCCACATGGGAATTTGTTAGGCCACATAGTATGCTGAGAAGGAGTACTGGTAGACCCAGCCAAAGTTGTGGTTATTGTGAACATGACACTACCTATGAGAACCAAACAATTGCGCTCCACGTTGGGGTACATAGGGTAATATCTCAGGTTTATCAGAAGGTATGCAAACATTACTGCACCCCTGGAAAATATACTAAAGAAGTCGGAAGTGTTCCAGTGGACGCCAGAGTGTGATAAAGAATTTGACACCCTGAAGGAAAAGCTCAACACAACACCTATTATGATAGTTACGAACTAGGAAAATGAATTTCATGTGCATGTGGACGCATCGGGTATTGTATTGGGAGCCATATTAGCGCAACTAGGAGATGGAGCAATGGATCATCCCATCTATTTTTCTAGAAGGAAGCTATCGCAAGCTGAGTGAAACTATACAACCATAGAAAGGGAGGGTTTGGCTATGATTTACTTTTTGTAGAAGTTTAGACATTACTTGTTAGGCTCTCATTTTAAATTTTTTACTAATCATTCTGCGTTAAAATATCTAGTTAACAAACCTGTCTTGGAAGGAAGAATTTTTCGATGGTTGTTACTATTTCAGGAATTTTCATTTGAGGTGACCATCAAACCTGGAAGATGTAACGTGAGCCTTGATCACATTTCCATATTACAGTCTGGAGAAAGTGGCGGAGCAGTCGATGATTAGCTCCTATATGCATACTTGTTCAGGGTTGAGGTCACACCACAATACCTAGAAGATATAGCAGTCTTCTTGAGTACAATGGCCTACCCAGAAACATACTCCACAACTCAGAAATGCTATATGGTGGTTCGAGTAGTGGACTATCAATTGATCATGGGACAATTGTATAAGTTCGACCTAGATAATATCCTTAGGAGGTGTGTCTTAGATCATGAAAGACAAGACATATCGTTGGAATGCCACAGTGAAGTTGCGGGAGGCCATGTTGGAGGAAAGGCCACTGTGTAGAACGTCCTCCAAGATGGATTATGGTGGGACACACTCTTCAAATATGAAAAGGAATATTCTATATCTTGCAGCGTCTATCAAAGAGTAGGAAAGCCATCACAACAAGATGAATTACCTCTTCAGCCAGTTCAAGCTCTGCAAGCATTTGAGAAGTGAGCAGTTGCCTTTATTGGACCAATCAACCCCATGGCTAAGCACTCAAAGGCCAGGTATATTATTACCACAACTGATTACCTGAAATGATGGGCTGAGGCAACAGTTGTTCGGGATTGCTCGATTGATACCACTGTCAGGTTTATTTTTGAAAACATTATCACTCGGTTTGGATGTCCTAGGAGTCTGACCAGTGATCAGGGTGGCCATTTTATCAGTAGTACAATAGAAAATCTTACAACATAATTCTTAATCCAACATCATAAAAGTATCCCCTAGCACCCACAAGCCAATGGCACAGTAGAGGTGTTTAATAGATTCTAGAGAGAGGATTAATGAAGGTTTGTTGCACAGATAGGGGATATTGGGATGATAGAGTCCCAACTATTTTATGGGATTACATGACAACCATGAAGAAACTTCACATGTATACTCCATTTCAGTTAGTCTATGAGAAAGAAGTTGTGTTACCTGCAGAATTCATTACCCTAATTCTACACATTGCAAAGATTACACACATGTTAGAGGATGAATCAGTCGCGCAGAGGGTTACGGAGTTGCAAGAACTTGATGAGACCAGGTTTTTAGCAGAATTCCATCAATCAGTTGAGAAAGTAAGGCAGAAATCTTGGCATGACAGACACATTAAGACTCAAACACTTGTGCAAGGAGATAAGGTCCTACTTTATGACAGTCGATACCAAAAACATCTAGGCAAGTTGTGCATGCACTGGTTGGGACCATTTATAGTTTCAGAGATCCAACCTTCTGGAGCAGTTAGACTCACTCAACTGGATGGTATACTTCGGCCAGGATGGGTGAATGGTGCTCGCCTGAAACCCTATATTTCTCATAACTAAGATAAAGGATTGTTTCTCTAGTCCAAAGGAGCATGTACAATAGCTAGATTTGAATTTTTTTGCAATTTCTATGAATTCGGTTAATAAAGTTGGAGTGTGCATTGTTGTGTCGTGACATGTATTTCATTTTTTTAGTCTAAGTGTTGTTTTGGTGCAGAACTACTTACTCAGTAACATAGGATCAGAAGAGCCATAAATCTATTAATGACAGTCATTCAATGTGACAGGGACCCCTTTGTGGTCGGAGGGAGAGTGAATTCGAACGCAATCCTAGTCCATGTGCCACACGAACCTAGTCCAGTCATAGCCTTTATGACCTATACTGTAATCCATCTGAACTTTGTCAAACCATAAAGTCGCAATACGCAAAGATTACATCGGTATTCACGCCAGGATTCTTATCCATTCAAACAATAAGGTCTGAAGTAGGCCACGTTGTTGTCCAACTTTCTTAGTAAATGCTAGGATCACTCGATAGATTTACCCTGTTAACCAGTCCCATCGGAAAACTCAACTCCAAGTTGCATCTATAGGGTTAATGATGAATGGCCTTAGAAGTTATTATAGAATTTTCCATCTAAGCCCGAGTATAAGGTTGTGTGAACTCAGTGTGAGATGTATTGTTTCCCAGAGAGAACTTAGTGCCTTGCGAATTCTGAATTTTTCTCACGCCTATGCAATCCCTCGACACTTAGTCGCAATCCCCAATCCCATTTAACCTCTCAAAGTCTCTTGACAGTCCAGAATCACTATGTCGAGAGCTACAAAGAGAAAGAGTGTAGTTTCTAAAGATGCATTAACATACGAGCCATGTGATCCTCGGGTCAAGATCGCGGGCGATCTCAAAGGGAGGGTCGAGCAAGTCAAACTCCTCGACCTCGACCTAACAGACTAGGTCCTATTCCTACAATTGAAAATTGATGTATTATGGAGTGTCACTCCAGATGAGTTGGGAGGAATGCAGTTCATGCCGAAGCCAAATTTCATAAACCTCTTCAACTCCACCATTATGAATCTCAGATATTTACCATTTTTTGGCACTAGTGGGGAGGTTGCGAGATGTACCAAGTTCCTCATCAACGGGTTTCATGACATGAGCCTATGTATGGATAAAAAGTACCCAATTCATGCGGAGGATATCCATCAACTCACGGGCCTCTCCAACGATGGCGAGGATGTATCCAAAGGATTTCAAGGTCCTAGTAAGCAAGGGAAGAAAAAGGGAGAACCCAGCTTGTATGAACGATTTCATACTCAGAGAGCGGGGCGCGCAGCCAAGATTGACCCCATTCTACCCAAGACAGTAAGAAAAACGTGCTATATGATCTCTAGTAAAGTGATGTGGTCGTATTACAAGGGTGAGTGCACGTTGGATGCCTTGTCGGTAACGAACTTTTCCACCAACTGAGCAGTATTCAACTAGTGTAGCTACTTGCTGGAAGAACTCTTCATCGCATGCGAGGAAGCATAGGAGAAGGTTGACACCTTCACTTATGGATAATTTTTAGTTGTGTTTTCCATGATTAAGTGGATGCCACCTTCAGGAAGACCATTATCACCAGCAAACAGAGGACGACTTGCAAAGATGTTCGAGCCTTGGCACTCAAGGTCGGACTCGAAGAACACTTCATTCAACAACGCAACATTCTTGAAATGGTATAACTGGTTGCTTGACGCAATTCAAAGGTTGAGCATTCCTCAGAAATTTCTCAACCTGAACATGCGGAACATCACAATCAACATGAACCACCACCACACATTTGTCTGGCCAAGGCATGCCAAGAGAGAAGACTTCCACTCCTGAATGCTTCCATTCTAGATGGATGAGGAGGCCTTCAACAAGGAGGTCATGTCATGGCCAGGAGTGAAATGTAACCCGTGCAAGTTAGGGATGCACTACCTTCTGTCAGCACAACTTTTGAAGAAAAAGGGACAGGAAGCAGGGGTAGGACCGAGCTCAGGCCCGGAGGAGAAGAAGAAATAAGATCCAATGCAAACAGACATGAAGGAGGAGGACGGAGAGATGCAGCCACTTTTCCTGCAGCTTCCAGAGCAATCCATGTTGACAAGTAAATATTTCAATGACATCCTAAACATTTCCTTCATTAGAGACCCATTGGTCAAGAAACCCAGGATAGGGCTCTCTCCTGTAAATATTTTGAACCCTCATCCAAAATCGTCAATCATTCCTTGTACTCGAGCAGCGACTTGAGAAGCCCAAATCATTGACATCCAGGATGACCCTAAACCTAACATCACTCCATCCACCACAATCATTACTGAACAACCCCCATCACCCCTACAACCCTAGTCTCCACCTCGAGAAATAAACTTCCCACCCCAAACCATTGAACCATAGCCCATGCAGTTGGACCCCCTAGAGCTACCCAAACATAGACCAGAGCTCATTGGTTCAAACCCTAAAGTCTCGAGCCAACATATTTTTTCGTTTGTACCAATTCAGGACACTCTTCCTTCAACAAAGATTCAAACTGTATGAATTCTACAAGTCCCAAGTCCTCAGCGCACTCACTCAACAACCAATGTTGAGGGTGCTACCCAAAGGAGCACAACCCTAGAAGTCGAGTTCCAGAAAGAGGCAAAAGTACCAGAGGTTCATAAGGAACCTGACACTGCATCAGGATAGAGTGCAATGTCATTGCAAAATAAAATGGAGCTAGTACTCTAGAACCCACAGCAGTGCATAGAGTTGATGCAACTCTGCTTGGAAAGAACAGAGGTGCTACCGCTCCTTCCAAAAGCATTGAGGTTGTGACTTGTGCGAGGTCCACCTACAGAGGAGGAAGAGGTGGAGACACCTTTGAAACATTCAACAGCCAGTGGAATCCCACTGCAGATCAAAGTACTAAGGGAGGCCACCACTTCTTCTGCTGACCTCGCTCAGTGGTCGTCAGCACAACTAGTAGGGATGATTAGAGCCTCAACTGATCAATTGGCACAAAGGCTCTAGTAGGCTGAAAGGGACGTGGAGTTTGCAAGGGAGGAAGTACTCCTCACCCAAGCATGCAGAACACAAGAGGAATATGCAAAGATCCAGGTGGAGTAGAAACTGGAAAGAGTCCAGGAGAAGCTTGCAGAAGCCTAGCCGGAGATAAGAAAGGAAGCACCACAACTACCCAAATCTAGTGCAGCAGGAGAGCCTGAGTAGTAGATTGAGATACTCCAGGGAGCATGGTCAGAGCTGGATATTCTCATAGAGAACCTTGAAGCAAAGTTGCGGGAGAGTCAGCGTGAAGAAGAACAACAACCCAGGAAGTTGCAACAGAAAATGGAAAAAGTAGTGCTTGAAGGAAATAATGCTCGAGTAGCATTGCACAAATGAACAACTGAATACAAGAGGATCCTTTGTGAATTTATCTATTGGATGGGTATCATTTCAAGGTGCAACCAAACTCTAGAGGAACTGTGCACAAAGATACAGTCACTTAACGAGGGATTTGTTGTCACTATGGATCTGTTGGAGCAGTAGGATAAATTTGATCAGATCCAACATGCAGATAACGAGTTGAATGCTTTGTTTGAAGTGAAATTAGTAGATAAGAAAGATCTACAGGAGTTTTGACATGTCGTTCACACATCCTACATGCAGATGCATCAGGTAGATGCTACGGTTGATTCAGAGTGGAACTCCCTGGTCGCATCTAAGCTTAAGGGATGCATTACAAATGTGACTCAACAATTCGTGGTTGAAGCTTCACTCCTTGCTAGGAAGTGGTAGGATAAAATTGTTAGTTTTCAAGGAATAATGAAAATATCCTTGGAGTTGGTCCCAGAGTTGGTCCCTTCATTTGAAGAGGCCGAAAAGGAAAGAGTGCAAGCATAAGAGGAAACTAGAATGGAGACAGAGGATAAAGGAAATCAACAGGAAATCCTAGAAGCCATGAAAGAGCCAAGGACTTGACTCAAGGGTGAGTTAAGGATTGTGTTCGGAGCTTGTTGGCCCTTTGTTTTTTATTAGAAGTTGCGCAAGTAAGACTGCAATCCCAATTTTGCTTAAACACAAGTTGCACAAGCCACAAAGGAGATGGATAGTGGAGTAAGAAAGGAAATAGAAAATGATTAGAAAGAGGGGTAGTGCAACACCAACAAGGACAAAGAAGTTACAATAGAACAAGAACAAGAAATCATGCGAATTCTCAAGCCAGAAAATCCCAATCAGTCTACATATATGATATGTATATGATTGTAAAGGGTTGTTGTTGGTGTAGACGGGTGTAGACAGGATTATCATTTACTCCATGTAGGTTCTGTGATTGTAATTTGTATTCATTTTGGGAAAAAGGGTAGATAGAGCTCTAAGGAAGGAATCTGGAGCCATAAAATCTTGTAACATAGTAATGACTTGTATATGTTAAATTGTATCTAAGAAGCTCTTTTGATGATAATATATGGAAGGACCTGAAATTTTGAAATATCCTGTGTAATTCTCTACCTATGGTTACGAATTGTCTCTTTACTTTACTTCTTCATGTCTGATAAGGTCAATATGTTATAACTGTTTGAAAATTTTGTCGCAACTTCGTTGTCTTTATTACGAGTTATGAATTAGTTCATATCTTCTCTTTTATTAGTTCATCTTGCGTAATACTATGGTGAATCTTGAAGATTCTGGAAATCTGCTTAAGCATTATCCTTTCCCTTCCCTATATTCTTGTCTTGGTTTCACTTCATATGAGACTTCTTCTCTCCAGAGAAGATGAAAATTCCAGCGCTCTAGACTACTCGGTACCTTTTGTTGGTAGCCTAAGAAGGACCCTAGTCTGATCAACTACGCACCAACAATTACAATCTCCCTATACTCCATCACCTTTCATTCTGATGAAGACATTTTAGAGGTCCTATGCACACCCGATTACCCCTTGGATGCTTTTCATCATCGATCCCTTTTTCTGGAGCACAATGCCTTTCGGCCACCCACAGACGCCCCTGTTTGTACCATCGAAGCTAAAGATTTCATCCCCTCTAGCCATGTAGACTGGTTCAAGAAGCCAATACCCGCAACTAATGTGTTTGAAGAAGGTAATATGGTCAAAATATCTCACCCACAATCAAGATAGAAATCTCGGTCAAACCCAATGTAGTGGAAGAAATCGCCCTCGAGGTAGCATGCTCCCTGGAGGAAATTATAGAATACAAATCCTTCTTTGAGGAATATCGGGATGTGTTTACCTGGTCATACACTGAAATTCCAGGGTTAGAACCAAACATTGTTGAACATTGCATTGACACTTAACCTGACATTACCCCTATTTTCCAAAAGAAATGCCCCCTTCACCCTTCCAAAGACATAGCGATCAAAGACGAGTTCAAAAAACACTTAAAGTTGGATTGATATACCCCATTGCATACACATCCTGGGTCTCCAATCATGTCCCTGTCAATAAAAAACAGGCTACCATTCAAGTTTGCAAAGACTTCCGCGACCTCAACAAAGCTTATCCCAAATACAACTTCCCTATTCCCTTTATCGATCAAGTCATCGATGCATGTGTCAGTCATGAAACCCTCTCTCTCATGATCGGATTTTTTGGCTATAACTAGATTCAAATCAATACAAAACTGCCTTCACAACCCCTTGGGGTACCTTCGCCTATTGTGTCATGCCCTTTGGCCTCAAAAACATCATAGCAACTTTCCAATGCGTGGTGACATATGCATTTCACGACCTTACTCACATCATTCTTGCCTACCTAGATGAACTAACAGCACGGTCCAAGAAATGTTCCCAACATATAGAGGATCTACAGATCATCTTTGAATGTTGTTGAAGGTACAACATACAACTAAAATTTCTTAAATGTGTCTTCTGAATCACCACAGGCTGCATGTTGGGATTCATAGTATCCCATAGGGGAATCACCATAGACCCCCTTAAATTTCAACCAATCAATGAAATCCTCCATCCCATGAACTTACGCCAGTTGCAGAGCCTCTAAGGAAAATCCAATTTCTTATGGTGTTTCATCCCTAACTATGCCATTCGTGCCCATAGCTTCTTACGATTACTTCGTTGTGACATCCTCTTTCACAGGGATCACCATGCCCAAGATGCATTTGATTCAATCAAACATGCACTCAGCAAATCCCCCTTAATCAGTCCCCCATACTATGATAGGGATTACATACTCTACCTATCCACTTCAGAGGTTTCTGTCATTGGTGTTCTCATTTAGGTTGGCGATGATCAACATGAACATGTTATATACTACATCAATAAGAACCTCTCTAGGCCACCACTCAAATACAATCATGAGGAGAAGCTATCCCTAGAATTCATTCTCACAATTCAAAATTTGTGCCACTACATCTTGCTTCATATTACCAAAGTAGTCATAGATTCCAACCCCATGCATTACCTCTTTAGTCGCCACCAGATCAATGGAAAATTCACTCATTGGATCGTCATTCTCTAAGAACATGACCTAGAGTTTACCACCCCAAAGAGAAAACAAAATCTCTTATCCTCGCTGAAATCCTCATAGACTTTCCATCTAACTCTTTAGACCCCTTGATCAATGAATATTTCCCTAATGAGCATTTATTCCTCATATCCTATGCAAACCCATGGTATGACAATATATTGGTCTATATCTGAACGAAAAAATTTGATCCTCACCTTTCTCAAGATGACCATAATTGTATCTGACACCAAGCCTCATGGTACCTCCTCATAGGATATGTTCTCTATCATCGAGGCATCGACACGATCCTTCGATGATGCCTCACCCTGGAAGAGGCCGAGATAGTTCTGAATGATTTCCACAGTGGCGCATGTGGTGATCACTTATCTGGCATGTCCACTGCACAAAAGATATTTCAGATGGGATATTTTTGACCCACATTGTTTCATGACTGCATCCATGCAGTTAAGCAGTGAGACAAATGTCATTTATATGCACATAAGGCTCGGTCACCCCTTTCCCTCTTACACCCAATCATCACAATTGGCCCCTTCTGCAAATTGGGCATTGATTTCATGACATGTAACACTCTGTCTAGAAATGAACACAAGTACATTGTAGTCATCGTTGACTACTTCACCAAATGGTTTGAATCTATGCCCACATTCAACAATACAACCGATACAGCGGCATGTTTTTTCTTCAACCATGTCATCTTGTGCTGCGGAATCCCCCTACAACTAGTCTCTGACCACAGTAATGACTTCAAAAATGAAGTCTTCGTGGAGCTATTTGTCGAATTGGGATTCACCCATGAATTTTCCCCACCCTATTACCCATAATCTAATGGGCAAGTCAAGGTTGTCAACAAGGTTATCAAAACTATACTTCAATGCATGGTTGACAAACACAAGACCAATTGGCATCACATGATTTTCTCATCCTTGTGGGAATATTGGGCAATTGTCAAAATGGCCACTGGTTTCACACCCTTTCACTTAGTCCACAACATTGAATCTGTACTCCCAATTGAGTGTGAAATCCCCATGCTACGCACAATGATCGAGATCCTTCCCAACACATCGTTGCTTGAACAACAACTTTTCTCCCTTGAATCCCTCGATGAAGATCGTCGAGCCTCATTACAAAACAATGAAGCAACTAAGAAGTGGTCTAAAGCCACTTTTGACCGTCAAGTCAACCTTCAATCTTTTTTCATAGGTGATCTTGTGTTGGCCTACAATATCACCCACGATACTCTTGGCCACAGAAAATTTGAATCCCTTTGGCAGGGACCCTATGTAATCTGTCATTTCCTTACTAAGGGAGCCTACATTCTAGCTCACGCAGAAGGGACTACCCTCAAGAACCCATTCAACAGGTTACACTTGTATAAATTTTAGCCCTGAGTGTAACCACCTTACCTTAGGTTTTCTTGTTTTCCTAGATTTTTTTAGCCTTTATTTTATATATTTAGCTCTCTAAATATCCAGGCCTAATCTTGTTTCCTTGTTTTCAACAGATGAATCCTCCATTCACTTATCACATCGGGTACATGGACAAAGCCAGTCGTTGGACTTGGAATCTTGCTTCAATAACCTGGGCCATTTACACCCTTAACCATGTATTACTCCATTCTAGCGGCATATGCCTCAGCCTTGCCACTAAAAACCAAGTTAAATATGTTGTCGTCATTGGTCTCCTATTTGAGGCTATTCACCTTCATATTTGCCACCTTAGTGTCCTCTTAGACTCTCATCTCATCGTTCTCCATCTCAGCAACGAGTATCATATATGTGATCCATGTCTATATCGCAAGTACCTACAAGTCAAACTTCTGTTATGAAATTTTGAGTCTATCAAATTTACTCATATTTCTATAAACCTCAATCAAATGGCAAATTACATGGAAAATCAAGTAATAGATTGGCATTTATGACATTAACCATACATATCACATTCATCCATCATAAAATTAAAACAAGTACACACATTATATCATCAAAACACCAAACACATGAAATATCGAAAGTGGTCTACTCATATATAGATAATAAGTGTCAAAAGATGTGTTTTATATGTTAGTGATTTACATCATTAGGAAGCACCAATGGACAAACAACACCAGAGGAGAGAAATTAAAAAAGAATAAGAGAAATTTCATAAGCATGAATACTGGAAAAGAGATTTTCAGAAGAAGGTATACTGTCAGGGGGAGTTACCCTTTGTCATTGATGTCAAAGGAGGATAAAGAACATAAGCATGAATAAAGAGGGATCATTGGTCGCAGGGGGAGCATAAGTGTTGCCATCAATTCCAAAGGGGGAGATTGTTGGAAAATTGATTACCATTGATGTAATGGGTATAACTGAAGAAGTCTCCAAAGTGGTCCCCTTATGGCGTAGCTTTGAGCATGGTCCTCACAAGAAGACTCTTTGAATAATTCTGCAAGGATCCCAGAGGTGTGTTCATGAGGCTCGAAGTTGATAGAGGAATATAAGGTTGAAAAACATTACAATTACATGAAAAACCCTCATAGATGGATAGTCCTCATCATTTCATTTCCAATGGTAGGTATTGTGCCACGTGGTTCCTCATAGTTGAGGAGTGATGTCTTCATGAAGTTGAAAACCCTAAAGAATGGTTAATAAGTCCCTAAATGGTTGCAACAAGAAGTTACAAGTCATTAATTAAAGGGTAAAATGGTTGTAACAAGAAATAATGAGTTGACCCTAAAACTTAAGAAGTCCCTAAACGGTTGCAACAAGAAGTTACAAGTCATTAATTAAAGGGTAAAATAGTTGTAACAAGAAATAATGAGTTGACCCTATGATGGGTGTTATATATGCACTAAAAACACACTAAAAACCATGAATTAAATTGTCAACCCCGAGTAAGTAAACTTAGAGTTGTAGCAAAATATATGTCAAAGGTAGAAGGGATGGTACTAGTATAGTCTAACTAAGGAAGGGGCTATCTAAAGGCTAATCTATTCAAGCAAATCGATCTAATGAGAAAACCCTACTAAGAAACTTGAAACTATGTAACCTATGTACTTTTGGGCCAAGGATCGATGGATAGTTCTAAGAAAGCAAGTAAAAACCCTACTTGAAGCAAACTAGTTCATAACAGTAAGCAAAAGCAACTACAACAATAAGCAAATAACCAAAGAAAACTACTTTAACTTGCCAACCTACATTCAATGAGCAACTACCCTATGAAAGAAAGTAAATAAACAAGCCAACAACTATTCTATTAAAGCAAATAAGAAAGTAAGCAAAACAACTAACTAACCTATTAAGGCAAGTAAAAAAGTAAGCAAAACAACTAGCTAACCTATTAAAGCAAGTAAACAATTAACTACTCTAAGATAACTTCTTCTGCAAGTAATCAAATTAAAACTTCTCATTGAACAACTATCTAGCCTAAAAGGCAAGTGGACTATATTCTTAAAACTTCAAAACTATTTCTAATTCATAAAAGGAAATCTATTTAATTGAAAGCAAGAAAGACTAGCAACTAACCTTTAATCTATGATAAGCAAACTGTTCTCTAAACTATAAAAGCAAAAGACTATCTATCCTACAGAAGCAATAAAACTATCTTCTAAGATATGAAAACAAGAAACTATATCTTCTGATCTATGAAAGCAGGAAACTAGATCTTTTAACTTATGAAAGAAAGAAAACTATCCTTTAACCTATGAAAACAAGAAAACTATCTTTTAACCTATGAAAACTCAAATATATTGTTGGTGGTTGTGTGAATGTCTTCGGTGTCGTATGATATCTCTATGGCACTTGACAACAAGGGATAATTCAAGCGGTATAAGCTCAACACTTATCTCAATAGCAAAGTGAAAGGTATGGATTAAACAATCCAATGAGAATTTAGCCATGACATAAACAATCGTCAATGACCCTACATATTCATTTATTAACCATCAACAATATAACAAGATCATAATTGTACTTCTACACTTTGTAAGAAAAATTCATACTTAAACTCAATCATTAACTAAGAAATACAATTGCAATCTAATTCTAGGAAGGAAATTACAAAAAATGAAACTATGTTATATCTATTCTAACAATTCAAAATACGATAAGAAAAATGCTTGAAAACATAATTAAATCATGACATATAAAAATTAAACTAATGCATGTATTGACTAACAACTGGTTAAGCAAATTATGCAATAAAAAAACTGAAATTACCCTTATCCATCCACCAAATCCTTGTTAAAGAAAAAACAAATTAAAACTTTGTTCTACTCTATTAAAAACTCTATTTTAAATTTAATTCTAACAGCATAAAATAAAACGCAGTCTAATATCTAATTGCACATGGGGTTAGTCTATGAATTTGCAAATTCGTTTCTATCTATCAAATCAATGCATGCTAACAAAATCTGTCATACTAACCTGCAAAAGAAAATCGAAGCAATTAAACTATAACAACAAACTAATTAATAAGATAATAATGCATGTACAGAAAATAAAGAGGGACAACTAAACTATAAAATGCATAAAAAACATAAAGAACAGTTACCAGACTGTTGGTGGGCCCCCCTAAAAATCGTGGTCACTTCCTAAAAGCACACCACAAGCTTAGCAAGATGAATTTGCCATTAAAACGCAAAAACACAGTTTTATATAACTTCGGCAATGGAAAATGACAAAAATAAGAGAGAGTCATGTTTTTCTCCAATACACCACTCTATTACTTCTTAACCTATTTTCTGACCATCCTAATGGTATTTATAAGTTTACAGACCAATTGGTCGACCAAGGGAGGGTCGAACCACTTCTAAATTCAATAATTTACATTAAATGATGCCCCAACTGCTGAAACAGAGCGGGCCAATAATCGCCCTGTTTAACAACCAAAATTGAGTTGTCGAAAGTTTAGTAGCTAGAGGGGGCAAGCATGAACAAAACCCACGTTCCCGATTCGCCCATCACTTGCCACCAATACCATAGCTTCCAAGTCGTCCTCCATTTTTGTGCAAGACGCGATGTTGGACGCAGTGTCGGATTAGGTACCAGATCGAATGCTGGAATGAGTGTCGGACTGAGTGTCGGAAGTAGAAACGTGGTGCGTTCTTTCCCTGTAACACCAAAAAAACGTGAATTAGATCTTCGGAATCATAAAACGTGATGAATTATACTCAATATTGACAGCAAACACGAATCATACGTACCTGGTGTAGATCATACCGTTTTAACATAAAATTCTTCAAAAATCTCCTTCAAAACATGAAAAACACATATGTACATTTGGAAAAAGTATCTAATAACTGTCATAAAAATGATCATATCTTAGGCCCAACATTACCCCCACACTTACGATTTTGCAGGTCCCACTGCAAACAAAAAGAAGTTACCCTCGTTACTAGGATTTTTGAGGAGGATCAACTCTGGAAGCTTCTCCTTATTGCTGTGAAGACTTTGCCTTGTGCCTCTTATGTTGCTTCAGCTGTGCTCTGAGGCTATGGTTAGATTTGGTCATCTCATCAACCAACCATTGAAGGGATTTAACCTTTGCTTAGAGGACTACATTATCGTGATGAAGGTGTGCATCTATTGTCTTCCTTTCCTCCAATTGTTGAAGAAGTTGATGCTTTTCTTTTTGTAGCTTCTCAATGGTTGGGGAAAAATCGGTGATCTCTGAGGAAGGCTTAGATCCTTTGAGGGATGTGGACAATCTATCAGTTTTAGGATCTACAGTAGGCAGGGGTGAAGTAAGAGTGATGGGGGATTGGTAAGGAGAGGTAGGGTCTAATTTTTTCTTTATTAGTGGCTCTAATCCATCCACAGAAACTTCCCTGAGTCTCTTATGAGGGCTCTCAAGATCGGAGGACACTTGGATAGGATCCAAAGCAGGCATCAGTTTTGCATAAGGTTTGGTTCTTGTGCTCCGGGTACTCTTTCAAAAGGGTCCTTTACAAAATCGATTGGCTCCCCTCCTATTTGTAGGAATGATGGGAAAGTCTTGTTGAATTACTTCTTGGAGATTTTTAGGTGTAGGATCAAGAGAGATTGAAGGCATTGGGGGGTTAACAATAGGCTTCTTTTGGTCTTTGCTCTTGGTATTTTTACCCAATGAAGAAGTAGGGATATCAACAAGCTTTTTGTATTGTTCTGGCAAAGAGAGGGCTTGTGCAAGGGGGTTTGGAGTTCCTGGAGAGCGAGGCTTGGATGAAGAGATATTTTTTAGGCTAAGTGGCTTTTTTCCGGTCCTAATTGTCAAGTGAGGGTTTGCAAATTGGTAGATAAAGGCGTCCCAATTTTTCCCCTATTTATATAGTTCAGCTAGAACAAGGAGTTTGATCAATCCATGGTGAAAGAGACTATTGTGGGGGTTAGTCACATTATTTCTCACTTGAGAGGACATCTTCTACAAGATTTTTACAAAATAGAAGGGGAAGTTCAAAGGTTTGTTGAACAGAAAATGAGCCAGCAATTTAAAATGACAAGCTTTGAAAGTCGAGTATCTACCTTCGCAGGTAATCAACCTTATGATGACGATGAGGGGGTTGATCAATTCCACCTTTATCCACTCCCTAGAATATCCTTTTTCTCCTGAACTGTTCTCAAATTTGGGATTAAAAACCCTGTTATAACTTGAGCGCGACAATTGGTAGTTTTTGAACCATCTATCTCCCATTCTTGGGAGCTTTGTAGCCACAATAATGGACTCTTCTGAGACTTCAAAGGTAAGATACCCTACATGTTTTGTCTTCCCATCAAAACTAAGGGTGAATTGCATGGAGAGGTCATCATCATGGCCCTGCAAGTTTGACAAAAATGGCCCCCCAGCCTGCGTGCAAAAACACCTCTCTGCATTGTGCGAATTTTGGAATGGAAAAGATATCCGCATAGGAATAGGGTCCGTACCTCCTAGGCATTGTGGTAGAGGAAAAATTCACCAGGAAAGGGTGTGAACAAACCAAGAGATGGCATGAATTGGGCACGGTCTGAGCATGATTTGAACAGGGGAAGAGATGGAAGAGGTTGGGTGTGATTTCTTAACGTAGGGCAGAGAAATGGCAAGGTGAATGGAGATAATGTTTGTCGAGCCCGATTTTGAATGCACCTATAGTGGAGTAGGTTGCACACATGTGCACACAAGCTGTCGTGTGTGGAAAATTTGAATTCGACGGCTCGTTTTTGGAGGTAATGAAATGATGCACAGTTAGATCAATGTCCAAGTCTTTTGACTTGGACATTTGATCATGAACATATAAATCATCTTCAATCAATTCCCTGCAATGAATTCAATTGAATGTAATTGAGTTCTAGTTACCTGGAATCTAGGACAGTTACTGGTGTGTAATTCATATGGTACTTCGTTCGACACCTCATACAAAATTTCATATGGCACTTCATACGGTACCTCTGTGTTAAGTACATTTACACTTCTTATAATGGATAGCCTGCAAATTTGAAGCGTTTTTGACAAACATAGTGGTAAATGAGCAGAGGTAGAATGTTCCTTTGTTGTTGATTTTGCCATCATGCTCACTCAATCCTCTTGCATATGACATATAATGTCAAACCTACAATGAACAGGTTATGGCAAGCATAAAACATGTATTTTCAATCCTACAATGCACAGCTTGTGATGAAAGATAAACTAATAAAGAGTGGTATGTTAAGTATATGTTCAGTAATTTATAGCACATGAGATTTTAGCATTTCAAACATAACATGACTATTAATGTAATAACCGGTATCATAGAAATAATACAAAATTTCTTGCAAAGTTTTATTTCTCTAGGAAATCATCATTTGTCAACTCATGAACCCCTCCCCCACACCTAAGTATTGTGACACCTCACAATCAAAAGTATAGGAAACCGGTCAGTATCCCCCAATAGTCAAAGATTTATAGTATGTCAAGTGTAAAGATAAAATTTCATGGATTGGTCTGACGAGACGGTTAGAAGATGGCCCCCCTTTTAGGATAAGAGATCCTATATATAGATAAGAAGAGATAGGCAAGAGAGTTTCAAGATAGTCTTAGATTTATTTCCCAATGGAAAGTGTATGATATTCATTAACCTTATCTTAACCACACATACTTCATGTCAGCTTTATCTGCAAGTAATGTTGTACATAAGGACAAGTTTAAATTCATTATTTATTTTTGTCAGATTACCATCCTCGCTAGGTAGAATGCCCCGCTGCCAGCAAGCATATTCAGTACTCCGGTGGGTATACCTAGTCATACCACAGGCCGGTACCCGCAACCAGCAGACCTGTTCAATATCCCAGTGAGTTAGCCTCTTACACCCTCAGAGACTGGCCCTCCATCTTTTAATATTTTAGTATAAGATTTCTTTATGCAAGAAGATGGGGGAACAACTCTGAAAACAAATTTTTCTTTCTTTTTTGAATTGGTATGGTATTTATGTTAGAGGATGACTTTTCGTTATATTACTTAGTGATTGTCCAGATGTAAGGGGTACTTAAGAAGACGTGGCCTATCTAAAGATATGATATAATCAAGCTATTTAATGTGTAGTGGATGGTACCATTGAGAAAGAATAGAAAGGTATCTCTAGGCTCAACTTACTTTCTTCATTTGTAGTTATTGTGATTTTTCCATGACTAACCGCTAATTAGACCTCCTTGTTACTCTTTGATAAAGACACTTGACTCACTTACTTAGGTTTCTTGGAAAAACTGTACGAGAGACCTCTAGGCTTTATAGTTATGGTATCACTTCTTTATACGGTGAAGAGTTTCAAGAGCAACTTCTTTAGAATGCCAAAAAATGAGAATTCTTGCAAAAATATAACTAATTACAATAAGTCAATATTTGATGCTTTATCAGACACAAAATTCAAGTGTAACAATTTTTTAAGAAAGATCCTTGAAACTGTGTACTCCTGGTGAAATAAATACTTACAGAAATCTCTAGAATTGCCTTATTAACAAAATTCAAAAACTATTTACATATATACAGTAGGAAATTCAGAAAAAATTTCAAGAACAAGGGGGGACTTCCCCATCTACTAAGGCCAATGCCTTGTCAGTTGACATGACCTGTAGAAAATCCTCTCTGGAAATGGGCTTATGATAAAATTTAAGTCGATGTCCATTTACCACAAAGGAGACTTGTCCATCGTTAATTGTTTTAATTTTTATAGCTCCATTGTCATCTACAGTGTATACCTCGTAAGGGCCCAACCACCGGGTGGTGATTTTTCCTTTGAAGGTTTTGAATCGAGAATCAAAAAGCAGATCCCAATCACCAGGTTGGAAGTGATTCTTCTTTATAAACTTGTCATGCCACTTGCTCCTCTGTTTTTGGACTAATATTGTCCGTTGGATGGCATCTTTCCTGATTTCATCCAACTCATTCAATTGTAGGGCTCATTGCTTCTGAGCCTCATCCAGGTTCAATCCTAATTCTGCGGAAATATGGAAGGTCCTTACTTGGAATTACATTAGTAAAAGTACTTGTTTCCTGTACACTAGCTCATAAAGAGTGTGCCCAGTGGTATTTCTCCAGGTGGTCTGATATGCCCACAAAGCCTCTGGAAGCCTATCAGCCCAGTCTCGGTGATGTAACTGAATAGTCTTGTTCAATATGGCTTACAGAACTTTGTTTGTGGATTCTACCTGACCATTGGCTTGCGGGTAGTATGGAGAAGATTTGCAATGTTTAATCCCATATTTCTCTATTAGCTCTTTCATCAACTTGAAAGTGAATTGAGTGCCTTGGTCAGTAACAATTTCACAAGGGACACCAAAGCGGGTAAAGATGTCTTCATAGCTGAATTTGACAACATACTTCTCTGTAGCCCTAAATAGGGCTTTTGCCTCTACCCATTTGGTGACATAGTCCGTACAAACCAAAATATAGTTCTTCCTACGGGACATGGGTGAAATTGGTCCTACAAAGTCGAGGGCCCATTTTTCAAAGGGTTCTATCATAACTTGGGCACACAAAGGCATTTCGTCAGCTGACGTAGGTCTTCCTATCCTTTGGAAACTATCACAACTTCTCACATACTGGGCAGCATCTTTGAAAATGATAGGCCAAAGTAACCTGAATTGAACATCTTATATGTTGTACGTTTGTCAGAAAAGTGGCCACCACATGGTCCATCATAACAACTTCATAGTATTTCAGGTATCTCATCCTCTCAGACACATCTATGAATAATCAAATCAGGACATGTGCGAAAAATATCATGACCAGCCCAAGAGTAATTAGCACTCTATGTAACAATTTTCCGCTTTTCATGAGGTGACAAATGAGACAGTAACTTCCTAGTGGCCAGATATTTTTCCATATCCGCAAACCATGGGGTATTGACAGAGAGGGAAAAAATATGCTCATCTGGGAAACTATCATCTACAGGGATATCATCATCCTCATTTTTTATTCAGGAAAGAAAATCAGCTACTACATTATCCTTACCAGGTCAGCCAAGCATAGTGGTATTAAATTCTTGCAATAACAAAAGCCACCTGGTCACTCGACCATTAGTCATGGGTTTATTCATGAGGAATATAATGGCGGAATGATCGGTATGTACAAATACTTCATAACCTGTAATGTAATGATGAAATTTGTTAATAGCATGAACAATTTCCAAGAATTCTTTCTCAGTGACTATGTAGTTCAACTCGGCAGGGGACAAGTTCTTGCTCACAAAATAAATGGCATAGCACTGTTGGTCCTCTTTCTGCCCTAATACCCCTCCTATTGTGGTGTCATAGGCATCAGTGGATATATGAAATGGGAGAGTCCAATTGGGCCCTCTAATAACTGGTGCCACAGATAGTTTAGCTTTCAGGGTTTCAAAGGCAGTTTGACACTGTTCAGTCTAAACAAAATCAACATCTTTTATTAGTAATCCAAACATAGGTGCAACAATCTTTGTAAACTTTTCAATAAACCACCAGTAATATCCGGCATGTCCAAGAAATATTCTCACCTCTTTCTGAGTCTTGGGGGGTGGAAATATAACAATGACCTCAATCTTTGCAGGATCGACTTTTATCCCTTCAGATGAAACATGATTTCCTAGAACCACTCCTTCAGTTAACAACATTTTTCATTTTTCATGACTTAGAGATAGGTTCATTTCCTGGCATTTGATGAGGACTTTTTCTAAGTTGTCTAAGGCTTCCTGGTAAGTGTTACCATAGACTATGAAGTCATCCATGTAGACCTCCACACAATCATGAATAATATCGAAAAATATCCCTAATACTGCTCATTGAAATGTGGCAGGAGCATTACATAATCCAAATGGTAAGACCCTATAGGCATAGGTGCCCTAAGGAAAACTAAAGGCATTCTTGTCCTGGTCTTCGAGTGCTATAAGAATATGATTGTACCCACTGTACCCATCTAGAAAGGAAAAATACTTCTTGCCAGACAAGGTATCTAGAAATTGGTCAATGAAAGGAAGAGGAAAGTAGTCTTTCAGAGTGGCTTTGTTGAGTTCCCGGAAATCAACACAAATTATCCATTTCCTGGTCACTTTATTTGGAACCACTACAAGCAGAGATACCCACTTACTATCGGAGATGGGATAGATAAATCCGACATTTAACAACTTTTGGATCTCCTCCTTGACTATGTCTTTGAGTGTTGGGTTCATCCTTCTCTGGGGTTTCCTAACAGGTAATACTTCCCCCTGGGTATATATGTGATGGATACATGTTTTAGGGTGTATACCCTTCATGTCATTGTATTGCCAGGAAAATGCTCATGATTGTTCTTTAAGGATATCTACTAACTATTTATGTTGGTCTGCATCTAGGTTGGAGTTTATATGTAAAAAATTTCCTACACTAATCTCATAGGGCATAGTGTAAGACATGGAAGACTCATATATATCATAAATAAAAGATGTCGAAGAAAAAATGGATGGGTCTGATTGTTCTTGAAATTCTTCCCCAAACATGTACTCAAATTGGGGAAAAGACTGTGGAAAATCCACACATCTGATAGCAGAAATAAACTGGTTTAGTACATTTTCTGTTGTCTGCTCTTGAAGTGCCCATGCATGGTCACTTGGAAATACGGGTTCTTCCCAGTACTCGTTCTCGTATGGACATTCAAGCCACCATATATTCTCCATAATAGGTTGAGATGGAGGGTAAATGGTGATCTTCTGAATAGAGAGACCATTTGAGATGGTCATTTCCCCTTCTCTATAGCCAATAAATGCATTGGATGTGCCTAGCCAACATCTTCCCAAAATGACGGGATGGCCTTTGGTAGGATCCTTTGAATGAATGACAAGAAAATCTACGGGGTACTCCCATGAGGCTAAAGTAACCATGACATCATCTAAAATTCCTTTAGGTATAACCCTAGTCTTATATGCTAATTCCAAAATGGTTGGGGTAGGTCGAAGAAGAGGTTGTAATTGTAATTGTTCCAAGGTAGTAGCAGTCATAACATTGATGGTTGCCCCTAGGTCTATGAGAGTGTTTTCAATGGAGAACTCATTAATAATTATAGTCACTATGGGGTTTCCTGGGTTCCCATATTTTGCTAGTTTTGGTTGCTCTGATATGTATTCGGAAATTCCTCCTATCAAGTGTACTGTAGGGGGGTATTTTTTCTTCCTACCTGGCTTATTGATACACAATTCTTTGACTACCTTACTTTAGATTGGAATTTCTTTAACAGCTTGAAGCAAGGGAATCTTGACACAAATATTTTTCAATTCATTCAAAATGTCAAATTCTGGTTGGGTGGTAGGTTTCTCAGTTACCAATCGGTCTCAATAAGGAGGGACCTTCGTAATTTGTGAAGGTTCATTTTGGGGAAGTTTGGGTTTTGGATTCTTTAGGATAATAACATCTTCCCACCTGGTGTCATCCGTGGGTTGTTTGGTGGTTTCTTCTTCTTCTTCCTAGATGATTATTGAAGGTCTCTGCCTCTCTAGAGATTTTCCCAATCTTAGTCGAATTTCCTGTAATGGAACAGGAATAATAACATATGTCGGGAAGGCCTGCATCTCAAAATTGTGAAGAGGTTGAGGGGGCTTATTATTGGGATTCAGAACTAGTTGTGTTGGTAATAGTGTTGGTCTCAGGGAGCTTGCATTTTGATATTGTAGGTTGTTGTTGTGGAATAGGAGATAAAGGTGGTGGAACAAAACCTGGCAGAATTTGTGGAGTGTTCGGTAGGAACTAAGGATAATGATGGTTGGACATAGGGATAGATGGATATTGAGGGTTTCCTTGGTTATGTCCTCCTCTCCATCCTTGAAACCAAGGATGTTGGTACTGAGTAGACCATTTTTCCAACCTGGTGAGTTCCACTATTGTTGTTGATAATAGGGTGGAACTTGAGATTGTAGATCTGGGTATGTGGGCTGGTTCCTAGGCTGCCATGGCCTCCTAGGTATATAATAAGACTCCCTAGGATCAACATTCCTATATATGGCTAATAAACTGAGCAATGATGGACATTTCTGAGTCACATGATCTTCTGTACAGAAGCCACAAACTGAAATGTTATCTGATGGGCATTCCCTTGAGGAATGCTTCCTCCTGCATCTTGGGCAATATATGCTCATTGTTTCATTTTCCTCCTCCTGCATCTTGGGCAATATATGCTCATTGTTTCATTTTCCTCCTCCTGTTTCTTTTTTATTTTTAGGGTGTCCAACTGGGAACCTATTGTGCTTAAGATATCTATCTTAAAGTTTTCTAAGAGGTTCCCTATCTCTGCTCTTGTAATACCACCTGAAATAATTGATTTTAAGCTTCTATTGTAAGGGTACCGAACATTCTTTCCTGTTTTGGTTCTACTCCTTGAGTAATTTTTACACATTTCACATATTTCAGCAAATGGTTTATGAGAGATGTCACCTGATGCCATAAGGCTAAGCATCTCTATATATTCTTCTGAAATTCCCTTAAGGAAAAGAGCCCTAATTGCATCCTCTGGGAGGTCATGGTATTTTGACTTTTGGGAGATATAACCAAATCTTTCCATATAATCTTCAAGGGTCTCATCTTCTAATTGTTGGATTTTAAAGATGTCATTACGAGACTCTTTGGTTTTGCAGTAGTCTCGGTACTTCTTAAGAAAGATGTCTTTCATGGCTTCCCAAGACCTAATACTGAATTCTCCCAACCCCATGAACCTTCTTAGTGCAAAGTCTTTGAGGGTGGCAGGAAAGATTTTTAGTTTCTGGGCATCTTGTACGTAGTTGTAGCTCCTACACAAGATGTCAAATTCAAATAGGAAGGTATCTAGATCTTCATTGTTTTTACCATAAAAGGTAGGCAGTGTTGAGAGAGGAATATTCTTCATGTTGACATTTGGAGTGGTGTCTAAAATCTGAAACCCGAAGGTAGTTTCAGTTTGGTTTCGAGTTTCTTCTTCTTCCCCATGTCTTACATTGTTATGGTCCTCCTGATCATCCATATTGGCCTGGTTTCCAAAAAGAGAGTACCTAGGTGGTTTTATCTTTGAAGAGAACAAGGTTTCCCTTTGATGGAAAGGTATTCCTATGTATTGGATGTCTGGGACTCTAATCGAGCCGGTTGAGACTATTGGTGCCAAAATTTCTATGTTAGTTTGAAAGATAATTACATCGTCTGAACTACCAAACAGAATATTCATCTGTTCAGGGTCTATGATATCCTCAAAATTAGGATCTCCTGATGGTGGTGTAAAATAAAAGGTTGTATTGTTTGGTTCTACGGAAGGCTCGAGTGGTCTTGCCTCCTGTCCTAATATGATTGATTCTTCAATTTATTGTTCTATAGTGCTCCCTATGTTAGTCTCTTCAGAGAGTACCTTAGCTCTTTGAGTTGAGCTAGTTCCTATTTTTCAGTATCGGTCTGTGGATTTTATAAGTGGAACGTCCCTTCCCCCAAAAAGATCGGAAGGAACGTTGGTTGAAAGGTCTAATTTAGATGTAATGTATCTACCTTTTGGATCTCTAGGTCTATTCATGAAAGAAAGAAAAAACAAAAGAAAAGGCTACCATTTGGTTTCTAGGTCTATTCATGAACGTAAACAAAAACAAAAAAGAAAAACTAGCATTGGGTTTGGGGTAGCCTGCAATAGAAGATGTGCAGGTTCTTACCTATCGTCTTAAAGTTCCCCCACGATAAATCTAATGCTAAGGTCTAGGAATGATCTATCTCCTAACTACTTCTTACCTTAAGACAACTCCTCGGCAATGGCACCAAAAATGATGTGTGTTATATATGCACTAAAAATCCTGAATTAAATTGTCAACCTGGGGTAAGTAAACTTAGAGTTGTAGCAAAATATATGCCAAAGGTAGAAGGGCTAGTAGTAGTAAAGTCTAACTAAGGAAGGGGCTATCTAAAGGCTAATCTATTCAAGCAAAGCTATCTAATGAGAAAACCCTACCAAACAACTTGAAACTATGTAACCTAAGTACTTTTGGGCCAAGGATCGATGGATAGTTCTAAGAAAGCAAGTAAAAACCCTACTTGAAGCAAACTAGTTCATAACATTAAGCAAAAGAAACTATAACAATAAGAAAATAACCAAAGCAAACTAATTTAACTTGCCAACCTATATTCAATGAGCAACTACCCTATGAAACCAAGTAAATAAACAAGCCAGCAACTATTCTATTAAAGAAAATAACCAAGTAAGAAAAACAACTAACTAACCTATTACGGCAAGTAAACAAGTAAGCAAAACAACTAGCTAACCTATTAAAGCAAGTAAACAATTAACTACTCTAAGATAACTTATCCTGCAAGTAATCAAATTAAAATTCTCATTGAACAACTATCTAGCCTAAGAGGCAAGTGGACTATATTCTTAAAACTTCAAAACTATTTCTAATTCATGAAAGGAAATCTATTTAATTGAAAGCAAGAAAGACTAGCAACTAACCTTTAATCTATGATAAGAAAACTTTTCTCTAACCTATCAAAGCAAAAGACTATCTATCCTACAACAACAATAAAACTATCTTCTAAGCTATGAAAACAAGAAACTATATCCTTTGATCTATGAAAGCAGAAAACTATCCTTTAACCTATGAAAACAGGAAAACTATCTTTTAACCTATGAAAACTCAAATATAGTGTTGGTGGTTGTGTGAATGTCTTCGGTGTCGTATGATATCCTTATGGAACTTGACAACAAGGGATAATTCAAGCAATATAAGCTCAACACTGATCTCAATAGCAAAGTGAAAGGTATGGATTAAACAATCCAATGAGAATTTAGCCATGACATAAGCAATCGTCAATTACCCTGCATATTCATTTATTAACCATCAACAATATAACGAGATCATAATTGTACTTCTACACTATGTAATAAAAAATCATACTTAAACTCAATCATTAACTAAGAAATACAATTGCAATCTAATTTTGGGAAGGAAATTACATAAAATGAAACTATGTTATATCTATTCTAACAATTCAAAATACGATAAGAAAAATGCTTGAAAACAGAATTAAATCATGACATATAAAAAGTAAACTAATGCATGTATTGACTAACAACTGGTTAAGCAAATTCTACAGTAAAAAAACTGAAATTACCCTTATCCATCCACCAAATCCTTGTTAAAGAAAACCCAAATTAAAACTCTGTTCTACTCTATTAAAAACTCTGTTTTAAATTTAATTTTAACAGCATAAAATAAAACGCAGTCTAATATCTAATTGCACATGGGGTTAGTTTATGAATTTGCAAATTCGTTTCTATCTATCAAATCAATGCATGCTAACCAATCTGTCACACTAACCTGCAAAAGAAAATCAAAACAATTAAACTAGAACAACAAACTAATTAATAAGATAATAATGCATGTATAGGAAATAAAGAGAGACAACTAAACATAAAATGCATAAACAACATAAAGAACAGTTACCAAGCTGTTGGTGGGCCCCCCATCAAGTCGTGGTCACTTCCTAAAATCACACCACGAGCTCAACAAGATGAATTCACCATTAAAACATAGAAACACAGATTTATATAACTTCGGCAATGGAAAATGACAAAAATAAGGAGTCATGTTTTTCTCCAATACACTACTCTATTACTTCTTAACCTATTGTTCAACCATCCTACTAGTATTTATAAGTTTACATACCAAGTGGTCGACCACGGGAGGGTCGAACCACTTCTAAATTCGACAATTTACATTAAATGATGCCCCAACTACTGAAACAAAGCGCGCCAATAATCACCCTGTTTAACAACCAAAATTGAGTTGTCAGAAGTTCAGTAGTTGGAGGGGGAAAGCATGAACAAAACCCACATTCCCGATTCGCCCATCACTATATGCCAATACCATAACCGCCAAGTCATCCTCCGTTTTTGTGCAAGACGCGATGTTGGACGCAGTGTTGGATCAGGTACTGGATCGAATGCTAGAATGAGTGTTGGACTGAGTGCCGGAAGTAGAAACATGGTGTGTGTTTTCCCTGTAACACCAGAAAAATGTGAATTAGATCTTTGGAATCATAAAACGTGATGAATTATACTCAATATTGACATCAAACACAAATCATACATACTTGGTGTAGATCATACCGTTTTAACATAAAATCCTTCAAAAATCTCCTTCAAAACATGAAAAGCACATATGTACATTCAGCAAAAGTGTCTAATAATTGTCATATAATTGATCATATCTTGGGCCCAACACCCCAAAATCATAAAAAATGGTAAAATAGTCATTAATTAAAGGGTAAAAGAGTTGTAACAAGAAATATTGAGTTGACCCTAATATCAGGAAAAAGGGTAAAACTATTACAAGTTAGCCCCAAAAAAAGTCACTTGAAAAGTATAAATACACATCAAGAGTCTCTCATTCATACACACAAGTTCATTGAATATCTATCTAGTGAACACTTGATCTATTGGAAAATATTAGGTAGCGAGGCTGAGGTAAAGCAAATGGGATGCTTGTTCTAGGTTGCAGCAAGGTTGTTACAAGATCTAAGGTATGTTTGTATATGTGATTTTGATTGTTATATCTTGATGCTATGACACATGCTTGAGGCATGTCTTACATATGTTTTGCATATGTTTGAGGCATATTTTGGATGTATTGGAACATATATTTAGCATATGGTTGAAGTATATTCTGGGTACTCGGGTACACAGTTTGAGGCATGTATTGGCATATTGTTTGAGAAATATCTTTGACTTTTTATCACATACTAGATGCATATTTATGGTATATTGTTAGATGCACATCTTCATGAATTTATTCATATGGGTTGGAGACATTCTTGGTGATATTGGCATCAACAATATATGGTTATGAGTTTGATCCAGTGATAGTGACAAATGCAGTGACATGTTGATGTATCAGTGATAGGTTGTTTATCAGTGACAGTTTCAGTGGCAGGTTGACTCTACATTTATATTTTAGGGAGGCAGGATGGGGAAAGGAAAGGGGGTTGTAGCCTCCTTCTAGTTGGATTTAGAGAACACAGGGAGTTGGAGATTCCTTCAGGTTGGAGCCTATAAATCAGGGGGTTGGAGCTTCCTTCCAGTTGGAGCTAGAGAATTTGGGGAGTTGTATTTTCCTTCAGGTTGGAGCCTGTAAACATGGGTTTGGAGCCTCCTTCTAGTTGGTGTTGGACAATTTGGAAGTTGGTGCTTCCTATGAATGTAATCTTTGATATATATATATATATATATATATATATATATATAAGAAAGCATTATGTGGCTTTCTCCCATTTGGGTTTCAACGTAAAATATCTTGTGCACTATGTATGATGTGATATATTTTTGAATGGTATTACTTATGGTTATATGTTCATGAAATGTTAAATGAAGGCATAAGTGATAATTGTTGATATTTTGATTAAAAGTGGTAAAATTTTTGTAATATTGATTCNCCTCTCATTATTTCAACATCCTCTACCTCAAGAACACTTAACTATGGAGTTTTCCTCACAATCAAGCTCACTTAGATTTCTACCCCATTTCCAAAACCTTAGCAAGCATTGTGCCTTATGAACTATTCAATTACAGCTCCCTTCACTCTTTTACTTAAGTATTGAGGGGATTTCATAGTCCAACATATGAGTATAATTTTTTTGTATTATCTGCATAGATTATATGACCTATATCCATCAGTATTAGTCACAACTTGCCAATTTCTCATTATTTTTTAATAGTCCACTTAGCACTTGTTGCATTGGGTGATGCTCTCAAGGGTGAAGAAGTGGGATTAAAACTAGAAAATAAATTTCACAACATCAATCATCACCGTTGGGCTTACACCTGATAACAAGAAATTCTTAGGAGTTCACCCATCCCAAGACTCCTATGGCTCAAACATTCTTAATTGTGTATTTTTCCCCACAATCAAGCCCACTTAGCTTGCTACCTAATTTCCAAAACATTTGCAAGTATTGTGCTTTATGAACTATTTAATTATGTCTCTCTTGACTATTTTACTTGAGTACTAAGGGTATTCCTTAGTCAAACATATGGGTATCATCTTTTGGATTATCCACATAGAGTAAGTCATTGATATGTAATCCATATCCATTAGTATTAGTCACAACTAACCAATTTATCATGATCTTTTAATAGTCCATTTATCACTCATTACATCAGGTGATGCTCTAATGGGTGAAGAGATGGGATTGAAACTAAAAAAATGAATTGCATAGCATCAATCATCATGTCTGAGGATTGCACTCAGTAATAAGTACTTCCTAGGAGGTCACCTATCCCAAGACTTGTCTACTTCAAGCACGCTTAATTGTGGAGTTTTCACCACAATGAAGATCACTTATATTTCTAGCACATTTGTAAAACCTTAGCAATTAGTGTTCCTTATGAACTACTCAGTTAGAGATCCCTTAAATATTTTATTTAAGTATTGAGGGGATTTTGTAGTCCAACATATGAGTATCATTTTTTTGATTATCTGCATAGAGTATATGACCTATATCCATGAGTATTAGTCACAAGTTACCAATTCATCATGATTTTTTAATAGTCCAATTAGAACTCATTACAATGGATGATGCTCACAAGGGTGAAGAAGTGGGATTGAAACTAGCAAAAAGAATTGCACAACATCAATCATCACCTCTGGGGCTTACACCCTTTAACTACAACTTCTCTGGAGGTCACCCATCCCAAGAATCCTCTAGCTTAAGCACACTTAATTGTGAAGTTTTCCCCACAATCAATCCCACTTGGCTTGCTACTCCATTTGGAAAAATTTTGAAAGTATTGTGCTTTATGAACTATTTAGTTATATCCCCCTTGACTATTTTATTTAAGTATTGAGGAGATTCCTTAGTCCAACATATGAGTATCATCTTTTGGATTATCTGCATAGAGTAAGTGTAATGTCTCGGTTTTGCAACCTTAGAAATACTAAGTATATGTTTAAATACTTTACTTCACACTATGAGGTATGGTGATTGGAATGTTTTGCATACCACTATATATTTTATTTACAAATTAATGAAATAACCAAGACTGATTGAGGCAGGAGTGCCTATAGGGTCTATGATACCACAAGTGGGGAAAGGTAAGGGGGTCCAATGGATTGGTTTATGGATATTTACCTATGTTTCCTATCCATCTTTCCATTTATCTAACCTTGAAGGTTTTATGGTGTTGATGTGAGCCTAATCCAGAGCATTTAGAAGTATCATAGGTGGATGTAACCTTTCCCTAAATATATGAAATCAATTCCTAGACCTAATCCATCACTTCCTACATTTTGCGAAACTTGTTCCATACTTTCTTGGAACTAAGAAGAGTTAAAATATAACTTTCTATCCATCTTGGGACTAATGAAAAGAAGGGAAATGAATTCAAGTATAAGGAAGAGAGACAATTCTTGGTGAGGATAGAGAAGAGAACAAGCAGAGTTCTTGTTGAAAATAGGGGGTTGTCATACTATGGTACTAAAAATACCATGAAATAAATCCATTAAAGACCAGGGAAAGAAGATGAGAAGGGAGGAAACCAAAGAGAAAATAAAGAAGGAATATCATGCAAAAATAGAGACTAGATGGATCTGAAGTACATCTTTGTTATTTCAAGAGAAACATGATCATAATATTATCTAAGAACCAGGAAAACATTGGCTAGATTTCAATCTCAGAATGGATGGTATTTGGACTTTCTATGCCCACAATGAAGAGCACTAGAGGGAAGAAAAAGTTTGAGACTATGAAGCAGAGAAGTTCCTTCCTTATGTTGTGTGAGTAAGTATTGTGACTTTTAATGTTCATATGCTTGACATATTGGTAAAATTACTTAGCAATGGGGTTACTTGGTTGATCTTTCAATATTTATTAGATGATATAACAACTAGTGAAAAAGTTATAATTTTTCCTTCTTTTCCCTAGTCGTATCATAGCTTGACTAGGGGGTGGTGTTCATAGTAGACTACCTAGAATTGGGTGGAAAAATTCCCTGCTTCAGTCAGTTTATTGTTGTTCAATATTCAATACAAAAAAGTGTATATTTCTACTTATTAAGTTTGATTATGATTATGTACTTTTCTAGTGTTTCATTGTTTAAATGACGAAGAGTGATTCCTACAAGCTTACTCGTTGTTGTATCCCATGATCAATTTTATATATGTCAACTTTTTAGATGTGTTGAACCTGCACATAATAGATCTAGTTGGGAATGGACATACACAATTGCAGAGAAAATAGAAGAAAAGAGAAGCAGGAGAGAAAGGATGGAAGAATTCTCATTAAACAAATGAATGAATGATAATTTACAGATTATATACTATGTATAACTCAACTAATGTGCACTAGAGGAGAATACAATCCACCATAGTGGTGGTATACAGTGATCTAGACACACACCAGAAGTTACAGGAGCAAACTGCCACCTAGTCTAGTCTCTTAGGCAGCTACGGGAGTGAACTGCCACCTAGTCTGAGTTAACTAGTCTATTAGTTTTTAGTTAACTGACTAAAACATAGTGAAGTGAGGAGGAGATCAAGGAATCATGAGTAATGTGTTAGTCTGGTGATGATCACAAGGACAATGCACATTATATGGTGATGATCTCAATGTTGCATGGTGATAATCCCACTGTAGCATCTAGACTCCACTCAACTAATCAAACTCAAGTGAAAACTAAAGAGAATATTCCCCTAGAGGAATATTCCCCCTAAACTTTAGGATAATGGATAATGACTAATAAACATAGGGAAAACCTTAGGAAAAATAAATCCCAGGTGTGTGTGAAGTACTCCAACACCCCCCCTGAACATCATTATGGTGAAAATAAAGAATGGGTCCCGGCAACGAGGCCATGTTAGGTACCCAATTACAAAATATACATTGAAATAAAATGAGTAAAGAGGGAAAACCTCATGGGAACCCCCCCTGCAAAGTTCAATGTATATAAAAAGAAGAACTGACAGTTGCTAGGAAACTGTGTCCTTCACTCCAAGGTGACTGCGCAAAGAATGGAACTTCTTCTCAGTGAAGGTCTTGGTGAAGATGTCTGCAGTCTGTTCTACTAAAGAACATAAATACAAGTTGATGATCCCATCATGTACTAAGTCCCAAATGTAGTGCATGTGGATATTGACGTGCTTCATCCGTTGCCTCTGAACTGGATCTCTACAGAACTTCAGAGTGCTCTAGATGTCACACTAGATGACAATCGATCGATGAAACTGAATTCCCAACTCAATGAGAAATGTTGTAGACACATAGCCTAAATGGTTATGTTAACTACCCCTCTGTACTCTGCCTCGGCTAAATATAGAGAAATAGAATCTTGCTTCTTGTTCAACCAACAGATAGGCCCAGAACCAAGACTAAGTGAGTAACCAGATGTGGACTTGCGATCAATGCTATCGCTAACTCAATTAAAATCAATGAACCCGATGAGGTCCAATGTAGATTCTTCTTCCAAAGGAGTCCCAAAGTTGATGGTGCCTTGTGCATATCGAAGGATACGCTTTGCAACTTCCAATGTAGCTCATGTAGCTCCTGCATGAACCTAGATACTACGCCAACTGCATAAGAGAGGTCTAGTCTAGAGTCTGTGAGATACAACAAGCTCCCCACTAAATATTTGTACAGTTTTTTGTCAACTAGTGGAGTGTCCTTGACATCCTCAAGTATGACTCCTGATAGAAAAGGAGTCGGAGCAGAATTGCAGTCTGTCATCTAAAATCTCTCAAGGAGATCTTATGCATACTTGGCTTAAGATAGTTTGATGCCTGATGCATGTTTGTCGATCTCGAGTCCAAGGAATAAGTGTAGAAGACCCATGTCCATCATCAAGAACCTGTCATACAAGATCCTCTTGATTGCAGCAATCGTTGAAGTTGAGCAATTGGTGATCAACAAATCATCAACATACAGAACTAGGAGTAGAAGTGAGTCAGTCTTCCTGAGCATGTAAACATTTGTCTCTGACTTACAACGTGCAAAGTTCTGTTACAGTAGGTAGGAGTCCATCTTGGCATACCATTCCCTTGGATCCTGCTTGATGCCATAAAGAGACTTCTTCAGTCAAAATACCAAAGAGGAATCCTGCATAAATCCCTTGGGTTGCTCCATATAGATATCCTCATAGAGATCATCGTGAAGAAATGCATTCTTCATGTCCATATGATGGAATTCCCATCCCTTGGTTTCCGCAATGGCAGGTGCCAAACGTATGAAATCCATCTTATATTTCCTTCTAGAAGGAATGGGAACCAGATCCCAAGTTTGGTTCTCGAGGAGGCAGTTGTACTCCTCTTGCATTGCAGATTCCCAAAAGGGATTTCTAGCAGCCTCGCCATAAGACTGTGGATCTGAAGAATGGACCAAGAAAATATGTCTGGGTGAAAATGGTTCAGTGGCAGTGAGTGCAAGATTCCTCCTAGTATCAGTTAGATCCCCAACAAGATCCCCTGCATCCTGAAGAGTAGTTTGAGCCCACTTGGGCCTCGTCTCTGGCTCAACATCTGCATCTGCATGCACTGACTCTACATATGACTATACTAACTCTATATTTGGATCATTTGAATCCCATGAATCAGAACTCTCATCTGAATAAGAGTCAGCAGGTGCATGCTAATCATCTCTGACAGGTGGAAGAACAAAGGTGTATGCATGCGACTGTTGAGGTACATGCGAGACATTTTCCTTAAATTGGACACTTCACTCGATGATGAGCCAGTCTGAGGAAAGATCAATAATTCTATATCGCTTCACACCATCAGGGTATCCAACAAATATACACTATGTGCTCTGTGGATCAAGTGCCTTCCTCTTCTCAGACGGAATCTTGGCCCATGCACGCAAACCGAAAATATGAAAGTGGGTCACTTCGGGTTTGAGGCCACTCCAAGCCTTGTAGGGGATATTATCCTTGACATATCTATGGGTATATATGTTTTGCATGTAGGTTGAACAATTAAGTGCTTCAACCCATAATCTTTGTGGAATTGACTTTCCATGTAGCATGAAAGATGTCATCCCTTTTAGAGATCTATTTTTCCACTCAGCAACTCCGTTTTGTTGTGGAGTATAGCTAACCATGTGATGCAGTTGAATCCCTACCTCATGAAAAATATTTTTTATCTCATGGTTGACATACTCCCCCCCTTTATTAGTTCGGAGGATTTTGATTTTCTTTCTTGACTATGTCTTAACAAGGGCTTTGAAATCTTTGAGGTGTTGAAAGACCTCTGCTTTTTTCCTAAGAAAGAAAATCCATGTGAAGTGTGAGAAATCATCAAAAAAAATGAGAACGCACCTTTCTTTTTTGATTTATAGATGCGGAAAAGGACCATGAGGTCACTATGGATTATATCTAAAGGAGAGGAATCTCTCTGAGTCTTTCCTTTGTCGAATTTCTCTTGAGGGTGTTTTCCAAGATCACATCCCTCACAAATTCCTTTGGAGAAGTGGATGTCGGGTAGAACATAAACCATTCCCTGCTTTCTAAGTTGTTGCATATATATATAATTTAAATTCCTGAACCTTTCGTGCCATATCCTATTGTTTTCATCAGCATGGGTACGCAATAATGCAGAATCTGGTTCAATAAATTCATAAAATGTGTAGAGTCTAGATTGATGATTTACCTCACCGGTAGAAACCTTGGAATTGGTTTGAATGTCATATATATATACTACATCAAGTGTGAATATGACTCTCTTTCCGGTGCCGAAGTTATTCATCTGATACACGGAGAGAAGATTGACGAAAATTTTGGGAACGTGCAGCACATTCTCTAAGCTTCCATTTGTGAGTTCAATCCTTCCTTTTCCGGTGACCTCAACTGGAGAGTTGTCCCCCATTAGAATAGGAGGACCTTTGCATACATCCAATGAAGAATAGACCTATTTTTTGGAAGCCATGTGATGTGATGCTCTTGAATCTACGATCCAAGCATCGGGAGAGGAGTTGATGGCAATCAAAGCATGGCTAGAATTTCCTTTCTTGGGATTCTGATCTTCTAGATTCTTCTTCTTGGCACCCTTGGGGATGTGATATCCAAGGTTGTTTTTCTAAAGTATTTGGGTCATTAGATCTATATGTTTCTACATACATGCATTTCTCCCCTTTTCTTCCCTTTCCACCTTTGGATCCAAAGGCATCATTGAAGGGTTTGGAGTACCCTTCCTTCTTCGGATTTGCATGTGCTTTCCTTTTGTCTTTATCTTTAGATTTCTGATATTGATGATCACTTCCATCTTGCACAATAAGTGCATGTTCCTTTGGGCCTTTGATTTTTCCCATGTTGATGAGCTTGTTCTGCTCTTGTGTCAGAGATTCGATAAAGTCCTCAAGAGAGGGCATCTTCCAAGTAGATCCAGATGCAAATCTAACTGAATGAAATGTGGATACAAACACTGAGTATTATGAGCCAAGTTTGGAGAGAATGGTGAGAACCATTTGTTTCTCCTCCTTAGATTTATCAATACCACAAGGCTTGAGTTGCGACAACAAATCCTTATATTTGGTAAAGAAATCTTGGAGACTGTCAAAGATTTTTGGATCCAATGTGAGAAATTCCACCTCGATCATGTGTCCCCTCATCTCATCCTATTTTCCAAAAATACCTTCCATGGTGGTCTAGGCTTCATTGGGGGTTTTACAAGAGGATATGTGAAAGAGAAGTTCAGGAGAAATGAGACTGCAAATTGTTCCGAACATTTCATCCATTCGATTTAGATACTTGGATTTTTTTATGGATGATGTTGGTTCTTATTTTGTGTTCATGGTTAACTTGTACAATCCTCTACTTTGAAGATGAATTATCATCTTCCCCTTCCATGCAAATAAGTTGTAAGGTGTAAGAATGAATTCTTTTGGAAATTCCATTTTTTCGTTGTCTTCAATCTTCAGTACCTGCAAAAATAATTTGGTGTGTCTTTTCCCTAGAAGTCCATCAGCTCTAATACCATGTAAATGTGTTTAACCTACACAAAATAGATCTAGTTGGGAATTGACATACACAATTGCAGAGAAAATAGAAGAAAAGAGAAGCATGAGAGAAAGAATGGAAGAATTCTCATTAACCAAATGAATGAATGATAATTTACACATGATATACTATTTATAACTCAACTAATGTGCACTAGAGGAGAAGCCAATGCACCATAGTGGTGGTCTAGAGTGATCTGGACACACACCAGCAGTTACAAGAGCAAACTTCCACCTATTATAGCCTCTCGGTCAGTTACAGGAGTGAACTACCACCTAGTCTGAGTTAACTAGTCTATCAGTCTTCAGTTAACTGACTAAAACAGAGTGAAGTGAGGAGGAGATCATCAGGGAATCATGAGTAATGCTCTAGTCTGGTGATGATCCCAAAGACAATGTGCATTAGCTGGTGATGATCCCAAGGACAATGCACATTCTCTAGTGATGATCCCAATGATGCATGGTGATAATCCCAATGTAGCATCTAGACTCCACTCAACTGATGAAACTGAAGTGAAAACTGAAAAGAATATTCTCCTAGAGGAATATTCTCCCTAAACTTTAGGAGACTAGATAATGACTAATAAACATAGGGAAAACCTTAGGAAAAAGAAATCCTAGGTGTGTGTGAAGTACTCCAACAAACTTGTTTCCTATAGATTGTGTTTATAATCTACCAAAGTATTTCTATTGTGCATGACAATTTTTATTTTACTCCTATAGAGTGATGAGCAAGTGGGATATGTGCATTCTCTATTATATGTATTTCTATGTCTTATCAAACACCGTAACTTGTGCCAATGCCAAAAAACTCGTTTTGTCTTTCCCTTTATTGTACATATGTTTAATTTGAAGTATTCTAGTTTGGTATTGGAGCACAATGTATCCCATGCAATCTTTTATGCGGTATCTAAATAAGGGTTCTACTCCACACAAAGAAAATATCATATAATTTTTCAAGAAACCTAGAAAGGAGGAAGAAATGCATGTATTCATCTATCCAACAAGGTCTAAATGCATTCATTCTTTTATGCAATAGACATTTTCATGATATATTCAGGGGAAATATCAATTCAAATTCTATTGAAAGAAATGAACAAAGGTAGAGTGAGACCTATGATTCAAATGGGAAGGTCCATACATTACTAGATGTAAATGTTCATTCTAATATAGGTTAAAATATGTCTCTAATGCATTTTGATTTAAGTTAGTTGGATGGAAGTTTGGGAATCTATACTATTTTTCTTTTTTGGGGGGCTTCCACCAAACCTTTTAAGCACTAATATAGTGATCAATGCTTGTTAATCGAGAAATTTAATTAGTCTGAATTATGACCAAGACCATTTCTGCTAAAAAACAAAATGGACCATGATAAACATTATAAGAGTGGGTTCATCCATAACTATGAATAGATCATTATTTGGTATAGCTAGCCCGGTATAAGTAACTTTTCTTACTCGAGTCATGTAATTATTCTCAATAGCCTAATTAAGTTCTAGTTTCTCTTTTATGACACAACAAGGTGTCAAAATCATGAACAACAATGACATTTTTCATTATTTTGCCCTTGGAACAATTTGTGTGAAAAGATCAAACTTTTGTTATTATTAAACAGTCCTCAATGTATTGTCATATGCAAAACATAAAAAAATGTTTTTCCTTAATGGACTAGAATGATGAGTTTTGTAGTTGTATATTAAAGTGAAATGTTAGACATTGGGTTGGAGCATCATATGCATTTGGGATAAAATTGATCTATAGGATATCAAAAATTTGTCACATGCTATAACAGATTCATGGTGCATGAAAAAGGTTTGTCCATAGCCTAGAATATTGTCCACATTAGTATGCTTGAACTCATTTGTGATGTCATAATGGACTTGATAATATTCGTGTGAAATGTGCAAAATAAAATCAATTTGTTATCTTTGATGTTTGTACCAATTCTATGGATAATATTATTATGGCTAGAGACACTCCTAATATGGTAAGGTTGATTATGGTTGGAATTGCACTCATTATTGTTTGGGTGTTGATACTGGGACTAATATTACCAGAGCTATCTCTTTTCTGATAAGGCTCAACATGGTAAGTATTTTGGAGTCTTTATTTAACAAAGAAGGGATAACCATTAAGGGCAAACTCTTAGTCAACCCTTCAAAGATTTGGTCCCTAGAAGTTGGTATTCCTAGGTTGGTATATATCTAGGATGATGGAATGTATGTGACATAAACTAAAGTTTGTTATTGTAAAATACCCAGCCACCCACAGGCCAGGGTACGCTACCTACAAGCTCGCCCTTTGACTTCTTTCTCTTACCGATGCCTTTTTAAAATTTAAGGATGCATAAAAGAAAAGACTTTAACGACATGCACAGCAATATCCAACAAGCATGCATAGTCTAAAGATTCAATTAAACGATAATTAAATATACACAATGGAAACACATTCATATACATGTAAATGATACCATAACAGAGAGAATTTATCTTTATGAAAGATGACACCAACTGGCTCCAGACCAAGGACGTTCCACCCAACCGTAGACATTATTGTTCCAAATCTCAATAGAAGTGTCACCCCCGAGTCAGGGCTATGAATCCACAAGGATGGTTCTAGAGTGTTACTTGGCTTCCCAAACCAGTCAGCACCCAATCTCTCACAGGCTTCCCAGCTCTCACAGCAATCCAAGAACTCAAATCTCTTCTACCCATCATGCACCACCCGAGAGAACGGACCTCCACCCTTCTATGCCACGCAGTTCCTCAGGCAATCCTTCTCCTTAATTTGAGATCCAACGCAACTGGTCTAGAATCTCAATGATGGAACTCTCAAGACTCACAGCTATGAGAAACGCTGGACATAGGCCAACACATCTCAGACATGTGGCCTCGGGTCACGGTTGGATCACACTAGCGACCACTACAACCAACTATCTCGTGGCTGATTCTTCGGCAATTCGTCTCCCTTTCCCAAGCCAAAACACGGATGACAGATGGATCAATGAATGGGTAAATGGGTGCATGGAAGTGCATGCATGAAAGTGAGTGAGGGATAGAATGGTGCGAATGCAGAAGTGAAGGAGCGAATGAGCCAACGACCAACCCCCTCATCAGACCAGAGGCAAGTTTAAGTAACTTCGTGGGGAAATCAAAAACCTCTTGGCCTTCCCCAAGAAGATCACATAATCGATCCCCTCCCTTAGAAAAAATGGGGTAATTAGAATAGGAATAAACACTTAGCCCCTCAAACCCCCTCTCTTGTGGAATCATAGCCCCCTATAACTCTATTCCTTGTCCGTCTAGAAGCCAGTCGTGTATTTATTATTAATAATGATTAAAACATTACATGTCTTGGGCACACTGGCCTTTTAATAATTTTTTGGGCACTCTAGCCTCTCAACATTGTAACAATACATTATTTAAAATGGGGGTTCAAAATCTGGGGTGTTACATCCCCTCCCCCTTATTTTGGCACTATCCTCAATGCATATAAAAAAATAGAGATCAAAATCTCAAATTTATTCAAAAAGTTGCGGGTATTCTACCTGCATTTCATCTTCATGCTCCCAGGTAGAATCTTTAGGACCGTAGCAGGTCCACTGAACTTTTACCAACTTTATAACTTGATTCTGGAGCTTTTTGACTTTTCTGTCCAATACCCACACTAGTTGAACCTGAAAATGTCCCTCCATCTCTAAATGAATCACATGCCAATCAATAACATGGTTAGGGTCATGTACATATTTGTTTATTAAAGATACATGAAATACATTATGCACATTCATGGAAGCAGGAAATGCAAGCATATATGCAACTGGCCCTATTATGTCCAATATTTCAAATGGACTACAAAATCCGGTTGTCAGCTTTGTACAACTATCCAATTTCAAAGATATTTTCTTGGGATTCAATTTCAAAAGTACATGCTCCCCTACTTTAAATTCTCTAGTTGTCTTTTTCTTGTCTGCATAAACTTTCTGTCTATCCTGAGCTGCCTTTAAATTATGCTTGATCTTGAGCACCTGGTCTTCCATGTCCTTGAGCAACTCCAGTCCAAGTACCACTCTATCTGTTGGGTTTTCCCAGCTTACTGGAGTATCGCATTTCCTACCATACAAGGCTTCAAATGGGCTCATTCTTAATGAATCTTGATACCCATTATTATATGAAAACTCAACCAATTGTAAGTAATCTTCCCACTGAGATGGCTTATCCATCACATACATTCTTAGCATGCCTTCAATTATTCGATTGACTCTCTCTATTTTCCCATCTATCTAGGGATGATATGTTGTGCTAAAGTTTAGATTTGTGCCAAATCCTTTAAACAATCCCCTCCAAAACTGGAGGTAAACTTTGTATCTCTGTCTGAGACAATTGTCCTAGGTATCCCATGCAACCTAGCAATTTCCTTCATGAAAATTTCTTTTATATGTGTTGTCTTCACAGGCACAAAATGAGCATTCTTTGTTAATTTTTCAACCGCCACCATGATTGAAGCATGTTGCTTATTTGTTCTGGGTAATCCTGTGATGAAATCCATGGTGATCACTTCCCATTTCTTCTTTGGGATTGGCAATGGCTGCAACAAACCCGCTAGGTGCCTATGCTCAGCCTTTACCTTCTGACATTACATACATCGAGCGATCCAATCACCAACATCCTTCTTCATTCCCGACCAAAAGAACTGGCTTCTTACTGTTGTAATTTTTTTCTGGTAACCTAGATGTCCAACATAAGGAACATCGTGCATTTCCTTCAGTACCAAATTCCTCAGTTCTCCAGAACTAGGAACATAGATTTTATTTTTATGCATGAGTAGTCTATCTTCCTTTATCTCATACTTCTTTATTTTATATTTTACATCTCCTTGCTGTAAGTTTTCCTTTACCTATGGTAATGTTGGTTTGTAACAAGACCATCCAAAATTCTGCTCTTCAAGTCTGACTAATGCATACTGACAATAGTAGCATGCATGAGATGCACTCTTCTACTAAGTGTATCAACAACTTTATTATCCTTTCCCTTGATATGATTTATATCAAAGTCATATTCACTTAAAATTCCAGCCATCTTGTTTGTCTGGCATTCACGGTTGGTTGTTCAAAAAGATACTTCAGGCCAATGTGGTCTGTCCTTAATTCGAATTTCTTCCCCATGAGATAATGCCTCCACATCCTCAAGGCATGAACAATGGCAGCAAGCTCCAAGTTGTGGGTGGCATAGTTCCTCTCATGTTCCTTAAGATTTATGGACTCATATCCAATGACATGTCCATTTTGCATGAGGACTCCCCCAAGTCCTTCCTTACATGCGTCTTTACATACCACAAAACTTTCGTTTGGGTCAGCAATATTTAACACAGGTGCACTAGTAAGTAATTCCTTCAACAGATTAAACTTATTTTCACACTTGAGTGTCCATTCAAATTTAGTTCCCTTCTTTTGCAAAGAAGTGATGGGATGAGCAATCTTAGAGAACCCTACTATGAACCTTTTGTAGTAGCTAGCTAATCCCATAAAAGATCTAACATCTGACATATTTCCGGGTGTTGGTCATCCTCTAATGGCTTCAATCTTCTCTGGATCTACTGCTATGTCCTACTCTGAAATAATGTGTCCCAAGTAATGGATCTGCTTTTGATAAAAAGAACACTTACTCAACTTGGCATATAACGGATGTTCTCTCAGTACTTGCAATACCAGTCTTAAGCGATGTGCATGCTCCTCTTCAGACTTAGAATAGATAAGTATGTCATCCAGGAATACTATGACAAACTTTTCCTAATAATTCTAAATATGCCATTCATTAAGCACATGAAGACAACTGGTGCATTGGTCAGTCCAAAAGGCACCACTACAAATTCATAATTCCCATACCTAGTCCTAAAGGTTGTCTTATGAATATATTCTTCCTTGATTCTTACCTGATGGTATCCTGCTCTCATGTCAATCTTTGAGAATATATTTGCTCCTCTTAGCTGATCAAAGAGGTCATCAATTAGGGGTAGAGGATACGTGTTCTTTATAGTGTACTTGTTGAGCTGTCGGAAGTCAATACACAGCCTCAAGGTTCCATCCTTTTTTTTGAGAAAAAGTATTGGTGCTCCCCAAGGTGAAACACTTGGACGTATGTACCATTTCTTCAACAATTTCTCCAACTGCATTTGTAATTCTTTTAACTCTGGTGTGCTCATTTTGTAAGGTGTTTTTGACATCAGGGTAGATCCTGGCACTAAATCAATTAAGAAATCTATCTCCCTTCTTGGTGGCAATCCGGGTATTTCTTGGAATACATCTTCAAATTCCTATAGTACTGAGAAATATTCGAGGCTTGTCCCCTTTGTATTATCTAGATCTTGCACATGAGTTGCATACAATTGACATCCCTTCCTAAAACATCTTTTTAGCTGTAAGGCTGAAATCTCCCTTATAGAGATGGGTCTTGGAATTCCTTTCACAGTGCTCTATTTTCCATTTCAATTAAGACATGTAAATGTCTTGTTATGACAATCTAGGACAGCATGATGCTTGTCCAACCAATCCATCCCAATCAGAATATCATAAGACCCCAATGGTATGATATTTAGATCAATACTAGTATTCATGTCATTAAGACTTATGGAACAACTTCTGACCATATCATGGATTCTTCTTTTGGTCCCAGTGGCTAACTGAACCAAACTTGCTTTTCCAAGTTTACTTTTCTCCAAATGTAATATATCCACTATATTAGGATCAATGTGGCAATGACTTTCTCCTGAATCAATCAAAATAGCAACAGGTTGATTTATGATCTTACCTTCCACCTCGATCATATTGGACTAGTAATTTTCTTGTCGATCATCTAAAGCTGCATAGATTATTTCCATATCTTCGGCTGTTGTAGCCTATTGGAGGTTGTGCATAGTCTTCACTCTATCCTTTCTATGTGGGCAATCCTTGTATAGGTGATCTTCCTTGCATCCCCAACATTGGATTGGTGTTCTTCCCCTTTTTCCCAAGGAATCTTCTTTCTTGAAATACCCTTTAGCATACTAATCTTGATTATTTCTATTAGGCTCATTCTTATTGAAGGGAGGTTTGAATCCTTTCCTCCTCTTATCGAACTTCGCATTCTTATTGTCCTTTCAAGATTTAAATAGGGATTCTCTTCCCTGGCCTTTCTCATACATGTATTTATCCTTCCTGATAGCTTCAGTCAAGGTCTTGGGTTCATCATATTTGATATTTTCCTTATAAAAGGCTGGAAGTCCACTTAGAAATCTCTGTATTTTCACTTTCTCATCACCAATGAACCTGACATACTTTAACAATCCCAAGAACTTCTTCTTGTATTCTTCCATAGTCATGCTTCCCAACCTAAGTTCAAATAACTCCTTCATTTTCTTTTCATAGAAATTCTCTGAGAGGTACTCCTTATGGAAGTATTTCTTGAACTACTTCCAAGTGATCCTACTTTCATTAACATGTTCCACTTGCTTCAATTGGTCCCACCACATCGCAGCCTTCCCATCTAAATGGTAGGTGGAAATCTTGGCTTCCAGGTTTGATGAATAGTTATGCAACTAAAAATATCTCTGAAGCCCAAGAAACCATGCTTCAACATCATTTTCCCTTTCTCTTTCACCATAGAAGGAAGGTGGCTTGAGCTTCCTCAGCTCTCCTTGCAAACTATCTATCTCTTGTTTCCTTCATTGGTGTCTGATAGGAGACACCTTTGGACTACTTATGGGATCTTCCAATGCATAAAAATTTCTTTCTGAGTAAGGAGGTGAATGGTGTCCATGAGCTCTGCTAGGAATTCTGGAATAACCAGCTCTTCCACGATCATCCCTTCTTTCATGGCACCTATCTCCTTCCTCTTGTCTTGAGTTTAATCCCTTCCTATTTTTCCTCTACAATTGATTTAAGCTCTACAACACTCGAGAATTTATCTTAATTTTATCTCTCATCAGTCTCTCATTGTCTACTTTATATCTCTTCACTTCCATCTTCAGGCTTCTTACCATTTCTAGTAACATTTCCTGCTCTCCTTTTCCCTTGCATCCATTGGACTCTATCTCTGCATTACCAACTCTGGTATTCTGGCCTTTGGCCTCCTTATCATGACTGGAGGCTCCCTCGCCTTCTTCCATTTCCTCAATACACATCCTCGGGTGATGTTCTTAAGCCCCTTAATTCTGCAAAATGTGCAAGCAACCATTTTGTTAGAATTATTAATATGATAAACAAAATTGTCAAACCATGCTACAGGTCACTTTCTCTCTCTTTTTTTTTCATGGAGATCATATCCCCATTCTCCGAAAATAACAGTGTCTTGTTATCCTTGGCCGACACAGAACTCCTCCTGTGCAAGCGCTTCCTTCAAACCACCTTCCCAGGTGACCATGACTAGAAACCACGGCTAAATCCTTTCTTAGCACCTTTATGTCTTGAAGACAACCAATTTGTCCCTTAGCCCTCCTTCCCTCAGCTCCCAATTCTGCATATGACCACGGCCATGACCGTGCGCTTAACTAAAAAAGCGCTTATCTAGAGCTTCGAGACTTCAGAACTTTTAGCCAGGACTAGATCAACAGTCCTCATCCTCTTTCACGATCAATGATTGAGATCCACTTTGGGACTCTGTGCTTCGAGAGTCTCAACTTTCCCCCCTTGCCTCCTCCTGAAACACTTTTACCCGAAGTTCATGATCTGTCAACGGGTGTCCTCCCACAGATCAACAAATATGAATCACCTTGGCTCTTCGGGCTTCGGAAGTTTCAAACCTTCCTCCTGCACTTTCTCACGGAGTGCTTTTACCCGAAGTCAATGATCCTTCGACGTGTTTCTTCTGGAATCAACGGTCGATATGTACTCTGGCCTTTCAAAGTTTTCGACCCAACGCTACCTGTCACATCTTTCCCCTCTGGAGTGCCCATTCTCTGGACTACATGATCTATTGCCACATGGTGAAATACTGGAAGCAGACATGTGGCCCAATCAGGAGGGTGACATGTGTCACATTCTAACTGAATTTTCAACACTCCAGATGCTCAAAACTTACTTACACATGGAACACATTCCATGTGTCCACATCATCCTAGGTGACGTCTACAAGCCATGTCACTTCGGAAATTCTGGGGTCAACATCACCTACAGGTGATGTCATCGTGCCCCATCACTTTGGCTCTTTGGGCTTCAGGACTTCGAGGGTTTTCATACTAGCACACTTCCAATTCTCCCGAACTCTGCATTCCCAAACTGGCCAATATGTCGCCATGTGTCCTCCTGGATTGGATGACTAAGATTCACTTCAGGTCTTCACCCGAATTCCACGGATCTACACCCCGTTTCCTCCTTAATCTGATGGCTGAGGCTTACTTCGGGTCTTCAGACTTTGGAAACCTCAAATTTCAAAACTTATCTGGCCCCACTGACTTTTATCTAAATCCCTGGATCTGGTGACGCGTGGCTCTTGGCAGATCAATGGTTGAGATCCTCTCGGATGATCGAATGATCTGGATTTACTTCGACTCTCCAGCTCTTTGGGCTTCAAGAGTCTCAAATATCAACTGAAAACCTCTCGAAAAGATTCCTCCAGAGTTACTAATCTACTGACACGTAACCTCTTTGCGATCGATGTTCAGGATCTACTTCAGACATTCTAACAGTCGACGTTTACTTTGGGTCTCTAGCTCTCTGGGATTCAAGAGTTTCAACTCTCAACTTCTCCTCGTTCGCTCTTTCCCGAAGTTCTTTCACCCGGAGCACACAATCGATTGACGTGTGTCCTCCTATGGATCGACGATCCCCAACTACTTCGGCTACTCAAAGTTTCAATGTTCGAGCCCTAACCTGTCGCATCACTGCATGCCTTTAAATTTGCGGGGACATGTATCGGCAGTTTGGAGTAACTCGTTTTTCACCCCGTAATTCTCCTGATGCTGACACGTAACCCCCTTGGGGAGATCGTGGTTTGTATTGCAGGACCACCTTGGGAAATTATCTCCCATGCAACTTGGTTCCCCGCAATGCCTCATGTTCATTGATCTCACTCTCCGATGGGATCCGACGGTTGTGACCTTAACCCTTGCTTCCTTTTCATAGGACGACCCTTGTTCACCTGTCCTCCGATCCAACGATCCTAGATCTCTCCTGATCCTATAGTGGCGATTGCTCCTGAATTCGAAGGGGACAAACATGATCCTTCGAACCCCTTACATGGGTCTCTAATGTTCTATCTCTCGCGTAGATTCTGCAAACCATTCTTCCTGAGCTCTTCAACTTCACGGTCGAAATTCGATCTCAAGCCTGAGACTCTAACCAACAGAACTGGACCATACCAGCCCAGTGTTTCAACCAGAAGCTCTGATACCAAACTATAACATACCCAACCACCCACAGGCCGGGGTACACTACCTGCAAGCCTTCCCTTGAACTTCTTTCTCTTACCGATACCTTTTTAAAATTTAAGGATGCATAAAAGAAATACTTTAACGACATGCATAGAAATATCCAACAAGCATGCATAGTCTAAAGATTCAATTAAATGATAATTAAATATACACAACGGAAATACATTCATATACATTTAAATGATACCATAACAAAGAGCACTTATCTTTATGAAATATGACACCAACTGGCTACAGACCAAGGACGGTCCACCCAACCATAGACACTATTGTTCTAAATCTCAACAATAGCATCACCCCTGAGCCAGGGCTATGAATCCACAAGGATGGTTCCAGAGTGTTACTTGGCTTCCCAAACCAATCAGCACCCAAGCTCTCATAGGCTTCCCAGCTCTCACAACAATCCAAGAACCCAACTCTCTTTTACCCAGCTTGCACCACACGAGAGAATGAACCTCCACCCTTTTCTACCACGCAATCCCTCAGGTAATCCTTCTCCTTAATTCAAGCTCCAATGCTACTGGTCCAGAATCTCAATGCTGGAACTCTCAGGACTCGCAGATTTGAGTAATGTTGGGCACAGGCCAATAAATCTCAGACATGTGGCCTCAGGTCACGACTGGATCACACCAACGATCACTATAGCCAACTATCTTTTGGCTATGTTAAGCCCTAATATTGGCTCATTACCCATTAATTGGGGCATATTACATTAGTAATGTTATTGTATTTATGTCAGCTTTAGGCCATTAGTTGTAATTATACCTCCCAGCCTCCTATATATGCCAAGGAGACATTTTCATTTTGAATCATCTTGTACTTGAACATTTAAGTGGGGTAAAAGGAGGTTTCCCCCTCGAAGAGGCTTATTATCTAACATTATCTCTTTTTCAAGGCGTTGAGTACTTTTTCTGAAGTTTTTCTATGCTATATTGATATTTGGTTCTTAACATATGGTATTAAAGCTCAAGGTCTTGGGGTTTCGCTGCTACATCTAAGACACCTTGGAATTTTCACTATAACTTTTTTTCTACAACGTTTCAGAATGAATGGCTTGTAGAATATTTAGTGGACAGATCAAGGTACATTGGGCTCAAAATCATCTCCCGAGGCCTTATACTTTTGGAGATACAGCCTATACAAGATAGGGTTCTAGAATCATCCTGAACTGAGTCATTGCAGAATTTTCTCTATAAAAACTTCTATGTAATGTTTCAGACCCTGAAATCTGGAGGATATTTACAAAAATTAGTAAAGTATCTGTGGTAAAAATTTCATCTTCTGGATCATCTTAAATTTGTAGATACACCCTGTGTAAGATAGGGTATCTGACTAGTCCTATTGACTAGTCTCAAGAAGGTGTTCCAGGTAAAACAATCATAACTTCTTCCTAGAGTATCCAAATTGAGTGGGACTGGTTTCATTGGATTGTGGAAAGTCTGTATTAATTTTGATGTGAGTTTTAGAATTGTATATCAATTATTTTTTGTGGGGCACGCTATACAAGTGAGATCTCCTGGAAAGGACAAAAATCGACAAGTTGTGGGGAAGTTACTGTAAATTCCACTTGGCACATCCAATGTTGATTAGACCTATGGCATTGTAGAGAAGAAATATCAGAGAACTACATAAAATAAAGTTTCATACCCAGAAGGGTTGAAACTTGAGAGATACAACAGAATAAATATTGTCTAGCAGAACCACCTCAAAATCAAGGTTCAAAAGTGATACTTGGCCAACATGCCACCAAAAAAGGGAACTTCTACACCAAATAAGCTTCCAGAAAATCCTACTTGGACTCTTGATGAAG
>ML785996.1:450515-460708 GCA_009831015.1 Picea engelmannii | reverse complement strand
AGGAGACATTTTCATTTTGAATCATCTTGTACTTGAACATTTAAGTGGGGTAAAAGGAGGTTGCCCCCTTGAAGAGGCTTATTATCTGAAATTATCTCTTTTTCAAGGCGTTGAGTACTTTTTTTGAGGTTTTTCTATGCTATTTTGATATTTGGTTCTTAATAGGTTGATTCTTCGACAGTTCGGCTCCCTTTCCCAAGCCAATATGGGGATGACGGATGGATCAATGTACTGGTAAGTGGGTGCATGGAGGTGCATGCATGAAAGTGCGTGAGGGATAGAATGGTGCAAATGAAGAAGTGAAGGAGAGAACGAGCCAACGACCAACCCCCCCATCAGACCAAAGGTGGGTTTAAGTAACTTCGTGGGGAAATCAAGAACCTCCTGGCCTTCCCCAAGAAGCTCATGTAACCGTTCCCCTCCCTTAGAAAAAAAAGGGTAATTAGAATAGGAATAAACACTTAGCCCCTCAAGCCCCCTCTCTTGTGGAATCATAGCCCCCTATAACTCTAGTCCTTCTTCATTCAGGAGCCAGTCGTGTATTTATTATTAATATTAATAAAAACATTACATATATTGGGCACAATGGCCTTTTAATAATTGTTTGGGCACTCTGGCCTCTCAGCATTGTAACAATACATTATTTAAAATGGGGGTTCAAAACCTGGGGTGTTAAAATTATTAATTAGAATTATAAGAGTTACAATGAAAGAATTCCTCCAGTCCTAACAATTTTAGAATCATTCGATTGAATATGGAGGCCTGTTATCACAGTGACTTTTTTTTGGGTTGTATTCTAGTGAGATGAATGAATCAACAAAGCTTAGTGCCACCATTGTGAGCATTTGTTGTGAGTTTTGAGGACTACATTGACCTAAGTTAGGTAATGTCATCATTCATGACTAGAATAAGGGTGTTATTTTATGCTATGTTATCATCATATGAATGTGTTAGGTCATTGTTGATCCACACATGTGTATGTGTGGTTGCAAATAAAAAATAAAAAGTAGTCCTATAAGTGGATGCATGACAGTAAGCCACTGATCTATGACCCATATCCATGAGCATTAGTCATTACTCACCAATTCCTCATTATTTTTTAATAGTCCACTTAGCACTCATTGCATTAGGTGATGCTCATAGTCCCATGAAAAAGTGGGATTGAAACTAACAAAATGAATTTCATAGCATCAATAATCACCTCCAAGGCTTGCACCCAATAACCTGGAATTCCCGAGAGGTCATTCATCCCAAGACTTCTCTAGCTCAAGTGTTTTTAACTGTGGATTTTTTCAAACAATCAGGCCCACTTAGCTTTCTACCCCATTTGCAAAACCTTAGAAAGTATTGTGCCTTATGACTTACTCTACATAAATAATCCCAAAAATGATACTCATTATCCATTTTATTATTGTTGGCCTCTCTCACCTTTCATATAAATAAAGGAAGGAGAGGGAATTTCCATTCATCTTGTGATCACATACTTGTATTAGAGATGTGAGAGATAAAATGAACTTGTCTCTTTCATATATACTATTATTCATTGTAAGTTGCTCTCTTTCTCTTGAAATCGAGGATTTCTTGAGTGGATTTAAGAGGAAGGCTAGGGTTAGGGTTTTCTCTAAGAAAGAAAAGAAAGCTAGGGTTTGGGAGAAATCCTGGAGGATAAAAGTGAGCACTTGTTCTTGTGGTTCTTGTGGGAGAATAAGATAAGGGCTTTGTGGTATATGGGAACCCTAGTACTACTTAAAGTGTTTAATGTGGAGAATATTGTGGATAATTATTTTATTTTATATTGTACTACTTGTGTGATGCAAGTGTAGGTGACAAAGAGGACTTATCAGTGTGTTACTTGTTTGTTTTGGATCTTTGGTGGAGTGACCAACTTTGGTTGGGAGTGATTCCTAGCTAAGAGTTGGTGTCTAGGTTTTGTTATTTATGGCGAATGCCCTATATAGGGTTTGGAGAGCATCACTTGTACCATCTTGTATTAAGAAAATAGTTTGTACCTATCACTTCATCTTACATATATATGAAACATGCTTTGTTGTCCAAACTTTGTGTACTTTCACTTATTATTTTCAACTTATGTTCTTATGATGATTGAGTATTTTTTAGTGCTAGTTATGTATGTTGATTTGACATAGTAGTCGGAAAATTTTGTTAAGTGAATTGACAAACATATAGAAGCTAAGTGGGCATATTTATGGTTATAATAAATCCACCATAATAAGTTTTTTCAAATCTATTATATATTGGGAACTGTGCCCTAAGGGTTGGAAAATTATTTACCTTGAAGTGCAAACGTTCAATGTTTATTTAATTACACTGCCTTTTATATTTTGTTGGATAAAAGTTAGATATATATTGTCGTAACTTATATTTTAGAGTCATCCCTAAGGCTAAAATTTCATAAGAAATATATATGGTAAACCTTAAGTTTGAGGTGGAATTTGTTATTTTTCATTGAAAAACATTCTGAGACATCAATAATCATATTAGATTTTTAGGGGATGCGTTGATGTATCTTGGTATGGCCCATTATCATGAATTACCATGGTCTCAATTATATTTTGGCTTAGCCCATTCTCATGATGCCATGAAACTATTTGTACACTGACATGGTATTCATATGAACATGGTTACACCTGACTCATGCAAAGAGATTATGACTTCCTAAGTTCGCTATGTTTGTAGGAGGACTTCCTAATCCTTTATGATAGGTGTTGTCCTTATCTTTTGGATTTTTGGGTGTTCAATTGGATATTACAAAACCAATGATGTATTTCAAACACACAATGCTCTCCTACCCTTGTACACTAGAGTTTGTCTCATAAGACTCTGTTTTTGTCACCATGAAACATATAGTGTTCACTTGCAAAAGCATCACCATATGGACTTTGAAAAAGCAATCTACTATTGCCTAGATAAAGTAAAATGATGTAATGCACAACTTTTTCCTTGAGCACCATGCACACTCCTTAGAAAAGGGAAAAATTAACAATGTACACATACTTTTCCTTGAGCATTATGCGCACCCCCTAAAAAAGGTTTAATTTTATATGCATACTCTTCTATATTGATTGAATCAAGCTTGATTATTTGTGCAAGTTCCAATATACTTAATTTATGAGAGAACACCCTCTTATATTGATTGGATCAAGCTTAATCATTGGTTCAATGCTTGATATATTTAATTTATGAGAGTGCATCCTATGTTGACTTGGTCAATAATGATTATTGAGGTATTTATGTGTGCACTTGTATTGTACCTAGGGAGGATAATATGGCGTACCTAAGGAGGTGGTTAAGGGAGATAACAATTATAATGTGGCCATAACCATGGAATAGGCCCACTTGTTAGTTAGTGGATAATAAACACCATGATTGCTACAATACCATCCTCAACATCCAACACAATGATACTCATGTATATAACTTTCTCATGAGTATTCCTTGGGTTTTATGCTAACTACCTCTCATTACTATATTATTCATTTTGATTACCTAGTGGGTTTATTTATTACCCACCAACCACCAAGTGAGTATATTCCATGATTATGGCCACAATACATTCATTATCCCTTTTGGTACGTTCCTATGTTCCCCACTATATGATCCCTAAGTACATTACAACAACTTCCTATGATGATTTTGACAATTTTGCTAGGGTGCACATAATGTACCTAGTTTTATGGGTTTCCTTGAGCAATTGATCGATACAAATAGACTAAAAGGGCATCACCACTTTATTTAAGAGCATATTTCATATGGGTTGACAACCTATTGGTTGGAGCTAGAGTTATACTACAGATATTATGAGAACCCACATGAGAAAGTTTGTTTAACACATATGCTTACTAAAGTGTCTCTTACTAGGAAACATGGATATTTCCCTTGCAAGAGGTAGATGCCCACACAAAACACTAGAGAATGAATTCAAGGCTAAAGACACACCAGAGGAAACAACTTGAGTTGTCTAGGGAGCAATCATAACCACACACAAACCCTATTACAATTATGTATTCTATGTCTTACAATGTTATAAATATTGGTTCAAGTTAATCAAGTTTTTTTGTCAAGAGGGAGATGTGTAATGTAACATATTGTTGACATGGCATAAGTCTATAAAATAGTAATAATAATAGCATATAAATCCTCTATCTATCTATCTATCTATCTATCTATCTATAATAATAACAGCATGAAGTAAAAATGAAATAACATCAATGTAGATCTATCTTAACTCCAGACATCGAAAAGTGGCGCTATCGGTAGTGTATTTTTTTCGAGATTAAAAATACCACTTTTTGTAACCATGGAATTATAAACCTCATAATATTGCCAACAAAAAAATTAAAATCAACCCCTGTTTCAAAAGGTGATGCTAACAGCATCACCAATTTTTTTTTTCAGGTTAAAATTACAACTTTTTGAAATTGTGGACTTAATAATTAGTACCATTGCAACTAAAAACTTAAAAGATCAGTCATCGAATCAAAAGGTGGTGTTCCCGGCATCACCCCCCTCTTTCTTTCGAGGCTAAAGTTGCATATTTTTTCAAACCATGGCCTAGAAAATTGATATCCTTGGAACCAACATCTTAAAATCAACCCCCATATCAAAAAGAGGTGCTACTAATAGCACTCTTTTTTTTAAACTTGAAATTACAACATTTTTCAAATCATGGCCTAAAAACTCAATACTATTGCAAACAAAATCATAACAAAAAAAAACATTATAAAAGGGAGAAAATAAATTTCAAAAAAAGGGGGTTGGGGGGGGGGAGGGAGCAATAACTCCAAAATGGGAAAAACATGAGCCTTAAAAAAAGAAAAAAAACACACATTTTAAATTAAAACACATACACACACACATATTAAAAATGAAATAAAAAATTTAAACACATAAAAAACAATTAAAAAAAAGTTTAAATTTGGGGTGGTGGCAATTCCTGAAATTATCCCCCGCCCCCATGTCCCCAACAAAGTTGTCTCTCTTGGCCTCTTCCTCCACGGCCCTAAAAACGTTGCTACACAAATGAGCGGTGATTTTTTTTTAAGGCCTAAGGGGGAGGGGGCCATGGGCAGTGGGCAGGGCTTGGGAGGGGGTGATTTTGAGAATCCCCCCGCTACAATTTAAACTTTTTTTTTTAGTTTTTTTATTAAAATGTTTATATAATAATAATAATAATAATAATCTAATTTTAAGGTCACACCCAATCCAGATGTAACATCCCCAATTTTAATCCCCGTAGATTATAATGTAATTGTATAAATGTGATTTAGGCTAGTGAGACGGTATGTTTGGGGAAAAGAGCCATATGGAATAATATGGCCGAGGGCCAAACTATGTAAATGGTACATTGAAATGATTAATGAAATAATACTCACTAGTTGTGATACGAGAGGGATGAGAATGATGGGGGGCTATGATTCCACAAGAGAGAGGGGTCCAAGGGGGAAATATTCATGGGCATTAATCCAACCCACATTCTTGAAATTATTATCATTGTGTATGACCTTATATTTGTTGTTGAGTTCTCTCAAGGCCAATCATTAAACTCATGTAAGAGGGTGGGTGTGAGGAGTCACATCCCAAAGTTATTGGTTGCATTGAATGAGGTACAATCATTGGGAAGAGTGAGCATTCAATTGGCTTGAGGAAAAGGAAATTTGTATGGCCAAAGAAGACAGTTTTTGCAGGCAAATTTGGGGCAGCAAGAGAGGAGTTGAGTGTTGGGAAGATCACTACCCATGTTTTGCTTGAAGGAAACCATTGTTTGGCTATGTTTTATGCTGGAAATAAGGCCTATGTTCATGTGAAAACAGTTTGTAAGCATGTAATGTGTTTTCCTGTTGAGAAAATACCTCAAGAGACTTATGAAGTTTGTTGTGAGCACTCCTAAAGTAGTTGATAGTTCCTAAACTCCACAACGGAGATATTCCTAGCCATCTGAGTGCACTGGAAGCCCTGATAAATGAATGGTACAACCTAGGGAACTATGAATAGTGAAGGAGGTACATTCCTTGGGTTGTGCAGATTGTGGGGAAGAGAGAGTTGGTGGATTGGAACTATTGTAGGAGTAGATCGCGAATTTTGGGTTGCCAAGTGTGGAGAGTGGACAACCAAAATGAAAGATCTCTTTGTGGACTCATAGCCTCAGCTCGGGGGTAGCATGTTATTGAGAGAAAATGAGCATCAACGCTTATGGCTGGGAGGTTCATCCTTCGTACACATCTAGTTGGTTATATTTTATGAATAGATAAGTTTTTGTTGTGTTTGTTATGATTATTCCACTGTGTAAATGATATTTGAATGTTGTGTGTTTGTTGTGTGCTTACTGGATGCATTCATGTTTTTATAAATGTTGTAGATGCATAGGTAAATCGACATATTGTTTTGCTCTAATTTTTATGGGCATGTTTCCCCTTGGTTTTATTTTATATATATGGACCATTTTTAAATTCATATTTAGTAGGCTAAGTCATTTTCTAAAGTGATGGGACTCAACTTGGAAGGTTGGGTACATTACACCAGACACCAAATTGGTGCATGAGACCCACGTGTTTGTGGGACAAGGGACCTCCTCCACGCAATGATTTGACTACCAAAGTCTACGAAGGTGTACATACCCTATCCCCCTTTAGATTCAAACATGTGCCCTCCAAGGGGGATATATATATATGGAATTTTTCTTGTTTTGAATTTTTTCTCCATTTTTTGTTTTTCTTTTCATTTATTTTTCCTTTGTTTTAGTGTTTTTTTCTTTTTTTATGATTTCATTTGCAACAATACTAGGCTTTTAGGTCACCATTTGAAAAATATTGTAATTTAAAGCAAAAAAAAATGGCACTATTAGTAGCACCTATTTTTTATTTGAGGTATGATTTTAAAATTTTGTTTACAAGGATATCAATTTTCAAGGCCATCATTTCAAAAAAGTTGTAATTTTAGCTTTGAAAAAAGAGTGGGGTGCCATGGGAGCACAATTTTTTGATTTGAGGATTGATCTTATTAGATTTTGGTTATAACTGTATTGATTGTTAAATCCATGATTTCAAAGAAGCTGCAATTTTAACCTCAAAAAAATGGTGCTATTGTTAGTGACCACTTTTCAATTTAGGAGTTGATTTTAAGGTTTTTGTTGACAATATTACGAGGTTGTTAACACTATGGTTGCAAACAATTGTAATTTTAAGCCAAAAAATGGCACTATGGTAACCCCACTTTTTGAAATAAGAGTAAAAACAACCATTAAATGCAACCTCTAAGAAAAAACAATCTTGAAGAATTTTCATCAAGTTGATAGTTGTATTTTAAATGAGTCCATATTAATTAATAAAACACAAAATATTTTTCCCTGTGTTATTTATACTCTAAATTGATTCCTTACAATGTACCTTTAAGATTTTTATATTTTCTACATATGAAAGGTCATTTTAAAGGACAATTTGGAAATTTAAAAATATTTACTTATCATTTTGAATTTCAAATATTTGTCTCTTTAGTGATGGGATCTTCATTTCAATGGAAACTTTTCTAGACTTATCTCCTAGATATACACATGTTATTCTTGGGTGATATTTAGCCATGTCAAAACTTCCTTTCATTCAAAATATCACGTTGGGAAGATTTTAGAGGCGTGTATTTATAATAATAAAAAAAATTGAATTGTTATGTAAATGTAATCGAATTTGAGAATTTTTATTAATTTTTTTAAATCCTTCATATCTGGTTTTTTTTTCACCAAAACTGGGGAAATTTCATTCATAAAAGTTTCATGTAGGCACAGAAAAAATGTACATATAATTCAAAATTCATGGGATCAAAGCCCCCATAGTTATAGTTTGGTAAAAAAGAGTTATCAGACTGAAATGCTACAAGCCATACCAGAAGCTTTGTTACAAATAATTTTGGTGGGTATAGTTTGTAATAAACACCTAGGATGAGTACATAAAAAGAAAGCATCTAATTAAGGAGACTTGGGAGAGTCTTGACCGCCTGAGGCTAAATAGCTAAATTTTGGAGGAGGGGTATTTAAGTCAAGGAGAGGATAGATGTTTACTATCAATGAAGCCCCATATGAATTCTCAGTTGCAGTCTTGGATGACAAGGTGATGTTGGAGCGAAGACAGAGCTCCTCAATATGCAACCTCAAGGCTGCACATTCATCTTGAATCTATTTCTGACCCTGCATGTGATGAACAATAATTTCCAGTATAGTGAGAACTTGTGCAAATAAGCCATTGACCTGAATTTGCAAAGTCTGGATTGCGGAGAGAAGTTCCCTCATTTCTTCCTCTATGTTTTCCTTATGTCTCCTCAAACTTCCAGCTTCATCCCTCGCCATCAACCCGAACACGAAAGAAGAGAAGTTGGAGGATAGACTATGCATGAAAAGCTCAATAGATATGGGAGATGTGATGACTAGAACTATTGAATTCAAACCTGCAAAATAATTTTGAATTAAAAGAGAGGGGGCTAAGCCTATGTTGTTTGCTAAATTTTGAAACAACCATCGTAAATGTTGATAGGTGAATTCCATCGTTTCCATAATGAGGACGGGTCGGCTACACGATTTAATGATCCAGAGCTTAGGTGAGAAAAGGGAAGTTGGTTGAGTGTATGAAGTCATAGTACACAGGGGTGACACTTGTTGATCCAGGAGGATATCAGTGGCCACCCACTTATTCCAACTGGCTCAAAACAATTATTTGGTAATTTACTATTTTTAGCAGTTTTTCGGGTCATAAACTTCTAGGGCCATTTTGAGGGCCTAAACGACGTTTTTCATGTTTGGGCATCTCAAACATTGTGAAAGGCATTATTGAGCCCCCAAAATGAATCTCCTTGTCAATATCGTTCCAACGAGCTATCATGCGCCCAAAATGGAGATCATATGCAAATGTTACGACCCCAAAAAGTTAATGTATTAACTTACCCCAATGGGGCCCACATGACTTTTGGTGTTTCATCTCCTAAGGTTAGGTTTTTTGGATGTCTAGGGTTTTGGCATTGATGTTTATTGTAAAAATGATTTCAGAGCCACATTATACTCATCTTCTTGCGAATGAGCATAGCCATCACATCTCTTCTCAGAGATAAGCTTCCATGTGATTTGATGGAGACTTGAAAGGGAGGGATTTCCCACATGTTCAAAGGGGTTGGTGAAAGTACTCTGAATGACCGATTGCATGTGTGAAGGGGGAGTGGAAGGATAAATGCTCCACGTGGGAATTTCTAAAGACAACTCGTGGCACGAACTTGAGAGAAATTAGGTTCTTAGAAGTCCTTTCCTTTTGACAAACATTTCAGTGGTTTTTTGTAATCATGGGATATATTGAGGGGAGGACCTCCCATTGACTCATAATGTTCCAATATTTTCTTAGATTGCCAAATTTGCTTGTTGGTATGCTTCTTTGTTATTTTGTTTGAGGGTGTGTAGGGGCTCCACACTTTGGAAGGATTGATTTTCTAGGTGAATTGTTGAAATATAACCCTGAGGAGAATATTGAAAGGCGTGGATTTTAGCCTTGCATGGTTTATAGTGATTTTTGATTCTCCAATGAGAGTTAGAGATTGGATGCCATAGGATTTTGCGAACAATGATCCCTGGTAGAGAGCATATGTCTCTGCTTGATTGTTGGTGGCGTGTCCAATATTCCAAGAGTATATGAGCTCGGTCTTTCCTCAAGGGCCAAAGATAACCCCGCTCGCTTCTGCCACCCTAGGGTTGCCTTTTGAGGCTCCATAAAAATTGAGAATATGGCCAAGGTTAGAGTGACTCCATTGGATGAATTCTGGTGCTGATAATTGAATCTACCAAAGTGGTATAGAAGAAGAGAAGTTATCTAGACCGCTACTTAGGGACACCAGAAGAGGGGAACTAGAGAAAGATGTTGAAGCTGAGAAGATTCCTCAGATCAAATTGTTTTGGAGAAGGTGCCTTTTTTATTCTGAAGTTGAAGTGTTATGTTAATAGCCCAAGGGATTTTTTAGCCACCGATGAGGGAAGATCTTTTTCATCTGAAAACAAAGCTCTATTCCACACTAGCCATATCTTCCATGTTACTCTACTTTGAAAGAAAAGGAGTGAGACTTTATCTTTTATTGTAATCATGATATATATATATATATATATATATATATATATATATATATATATATATATATATTAAAAATGAAAATTT
>ML785996.1:434286-447281 GCA_009831015.1 Picea engelmannii | reverse complement strand
TTTTTCGTTTTGTCTTGTAAGTAAGTTTATTTTCAGAAGGTACTGTTCAAGTTTTGAACTGGTTTTTCAACATTTGATATATATATCCGAATTTACTGGTTGAGTCAAATATATAAGTTTCTTCTGTTGCAAGTTTTGAACCGTTTTTTCAACATTAATTGCATGTTTCCAAATTTATAGCCAAACATACACCTGTTTTTACTGATCATATAATTACCCTATAATTTAATTTCATTCCCATTATAATTCAGTAATTTTCCATAATAATTAGACTAGAAACCTATGGAAAGATCTCCGGTAAAGTCATCACATAAATGATTTTGAAAACTTCCTTAAATATATGAAATGTAATTAAGTTAACAAGATGCTATAACTGTAATTTGTAAGGAATGGTTCTTGGTATGAACCTTTTTGTGTTTTAGATTTAAAAACTACGGTGATATGAAGAAGAAAATTGAATAATAATTAAATTAAATTTTAACAATTAGATTATGTTTAATAGATGAATAATTTTATCCTCGCAGGGTTTTGCGTCTCTGCCTTCACAGAGATCATGCCGTTTGAACCTAAACCGTATTTGTGCATGTGATCATCAACATTTGGAACCGGCCATGAATGCAAAATGCCTTTAATTTGCATTGCTTCCTGTATCTGTTTTAGGGTTTTGGGCTTGGCCTGTTCGGAGATCCGGTGCTTTAATTTCTCCCTCAACTCCACTTCGAAACTGAGCTTCGTGGGCGCCTGCTGTTTGATTCATTTTACTAGCACAGGTTTGTGAAAATGTGCCTATGTGTGGTGGTTTTTGTTTTGATTTTTTACTTTGAAGTAGGTAAGGATCCGTGTTTAATGCCACATAGGGCTCCAAGTATTCTTGTATTGTCTACTTGACCAGGTTGAGTAATGCCACATAGGGTTCCCAGTGTTATTGTATTGTCTACTTGGCTAGGTTTCATAGTTGAGAGATTAAGGTGTGGCTTTGGGTTTTTTAGCTGGTTGATCAATATCTTATCAGTTTATTTATAAATGGGTTTTTAAATTGTGAAAAATAGAGTCAATATATTGTAGGTATTGGGGGTTGTATTAGTTAGGAAAGTTTAAAAATATTGAGGTATAAAAATGGGTATTTGGCATAAATAGGGCATATCTAGTAAACATAAGGGCTTTTTTACTAGAAATATGTATCGGGAGGGGGCTTCAAAAAAAGGATTTTGGGAGGTATTTATCAATATCATATGAAATTAGAGATATTATTTAATATCCCACAAACGAACTTGCTATGTCAGAGGTCTGTTGAGTGGAGACCCCATAGATATCTTGAAACCAGTTGTAGATTAGCCATTCAAGTGCTTGATTGTTATAGTGGAAAACTACTCTCGCATGCATGGATAATCAGATAGTACGACTAAAGGTACAATTAATCCTCCTTAGTTAGAGCCTTGAGATATTGGGTCGAGTACTATTGTTGGACTCTACAAGTATATAAGAGAGATATAGCACAGGGAAATCCCTTGTCCTTAGGAACCCTTCAAAACCCTAATTGTTGTTGTTGAAACATAATCGAGTAGAAAAAATGTTTATAATTTGTACATCCAATGTGGGAAACCTTGTGTCTTGCATCCAGGCTGTGAAATTCCTACACAATCCTCACTATTACAAACTTGGGCATTCAGTCACTACAATATTAATCAAATCGAAGTATAACTTAGCATGAGTAGAAAAAAAGTATAATGGTTCCAACGACACCCTTATTTGAGACCTATCCTATTGGATTCCTCTCTTCGCATTGATCATAGTGGTACCTCTCACACAATCATGTTTCTTTTAGTGGACCAACCCACCCTCTCTGACACCGTTATTTGGGACCTAACCCACTATATTCCTCTCTTCACATTGATCGTAGTGGTACTCCTTTCTCATAATTTTTTTTTTCTATGGTCCCACCCACCCTTCTATGACACCCTTATTTAGTATCCCTCTCACTAGAATCCTCTTTTTGCATTGAGCGCAGTGATACCACTCTCTCATAATCCTTTTAATACAAACCCATGAGCCCTATTCTTTCCTGCTTATCTCCCAAATGGCCAACACTTGCAATGAAGACTTTGACAACCACATCACTGCCTTGGACAAGTCGGTGACCAAACTTGACAATGCAATGAAAACAACTAGTTCATAAATTACTACCATAAATTCTCAGCTTGATAAACTGGATGACCTCTTTGACTAAATGAACTCCCTGACCACATGGTTGCATCAATCCAAGGGTCCTCTCTCCTCTAAAAAACCTTCACACCAAGAGGGTGTTGACTCATCCCATTCCATGGCCTTTTATTCTAACCCTCTTACTAGTGCCTCATGTCTTCCTAAAGTTGAGGTGAAAAAATTGATTGCTCAGACCCCACAAGTTGGGTCACTCAAATGGAACATTATTTCTCATTGCGTGGAATCACTTGTGACTTGATCAAACTTCGTGTCAATGTCCTTTACTTGGATCCAGAACGTTGGCAATGGAGGAAATGGCATAAAAAATCACACCAAGGGTATATTGCCTAAACCCAATTTGTTGCAGACCTTTACGAATGCTTTGACACAGACACTCGTCATTTGGGTCATTTGACCAAGCTTAAACAGTATGGTTCTATTGAAGATTATATCACACTATTTTTTAGCAATTGGCTTTTCGAACTGAAAGCATGCCATACACCTTCTTCTGTGAATGTTTTATTAGTGGCCTCAAGGAAAACATTCGAGCTAATGTCCTAATGGCTCGCCCCTAGACCTGGCTTGAAGCCACTCACAGAGCCAAGGAAGCATAGTAGGTAGTCACTTTTCAAATAAAAAAGCCATCCTTTATTCCACGTTCTTGTCCCACCAATCTAGCTCCCCCTTCCCCTCCTCTTAAGGTCTAGAAATTAACCAAAGTGGAAACAAATGAACACCAACTTAAGGGTCTTTGCTACAATTGTGATGAAAAATATTTTTCAAGGCACAAATGTAAGGAGAAAAATATTTTTATGGTTGTTTCTGAGAAAAATTTTGAAGATGAAGGTGCCCTCCAGAAGCATTGCCCCACACTGATGATAACATCCCACCCTCTGATCCACATGAGGTCGAACTTCTCATCTCTCTGCATGCTCTCATCGACCTCTATGCTCCCCAAACACTTGAGTTAATTGGCTATATCAAGCATCAGAAAGTCATTATCCTCATCAATAGTGGCAACACCCATAATGTTACTCATCTTCGGATTGCTCAAGAGACCCTTTACTATATCCATGTAGTTAGTAGCTTTCAAATCATGATTGCTAATGGTAGTTGCATGAAATGTGGGGGTCATTGGGAAAATGTGTCCCTGCAAATTGGTGATCATAATCTGAAATCCAAAATATTTTCTATTGACATGGGTGGTTGTGACATTGTTTTGGGTGTTGAATGGTTACGCATGCTAGGACATGTAACAACCCCGTTTTTAATCCCCGCAAATTATAATGTAATTGTATAAATGTGATTTAAGTTGGTGAGTTGATATGTTTGGGGTGAAGAGCCTATATTGATTAATATGGTTGAGGGGTTAATTGTATATTATGTACATCAAAATAATTAATAAAAATAATAATTGTTGGTTGCGATAAAAGATGGATGGTAACAACAGGGGGATATGATTCCACAAGAGAGGGGGCTAAAGGAGGAATCCAAAGGGAAACCCGTGTCATTTGCTTGAGATAATGTTCCATTACCATATAATCCTCCCTTTGACTTATTAGACACTCAATCATTGAATTCATGTAATAGGGTTGGTCTGTGATATCACCTCATAGAGTTATTGATGTCATGAGATGAAGTACAATCAACATTGGGGAGTGTGAAAATCAACATGCATGAGAGAAAAGAAATTTTGAATGGAAAAAGAGGACAATGTTTACATTTTTTTTGGGAAGTAAGAGAAGATTTGAGTGTTGAGAAGAGAACCAACCACGTTTTTCTTGATGACAAACATTGTTGGGCTATGTTTATGTTGGAATTGTGGTCGGTGTTCCTATAAAAATGGGTTGTGTTTATGTTGAGGAAATGGCTCAAGAGCCTTGTGAAGGCCATTGTGAACACTCTTGGAGCAGTTGAGAGTTCCTAGATTCCCAAACTATGAGATTCCTATCCAACCAAGTGCATTGGAGCCTTGGAGGGAAGTGGGAAGGCCAAACGAATTGTGTGCAGTGAAGGGGGATCCCATGCCTTGGGTTGTGCATGTTGTGGGGAAGAGAGCTGGTGGATTGGAATTATTGTTGGAGTAAAAATTGGGTTTTGGGTTGTTGAATGTGGAGAGTGGACAACTAAGAAGGTCATATCTCCTTGTGGACTCATAGCCCTAGTTTTGAGGTGGCTTGTTCTTTAGAGAAAATGAACAACATGCCTATTGATGAGTGGAATATCCTTCATACATAGCCAATTGGTTACTTTATAAACAAATGAGTTTTCTATTATTCTTTATGATGTTAATTATGTTGTGCAAAAAGATTTATATGAATGTTGTGTGTTTTATGTTTTGCTTGAACAATTGCATTCATTCCTTAAAATAGGCTATTAGATGCATGTTAAATTATAGGATTGTTTCCCCTTGGTTTAGTTATATGTCTGGGTAATTTTAGATTTCATTTTTATTAGGCTTATGTGTTACAAAATAAATATTTGGGGACCATATCTAAATCTAGAGGTAAATCTAAATATCTAGTACAATCTTTAAGAAAATATTGGAAATGCAATAAAGTTGAGAATTATAAGAAAGATTGAAACTATATGAATGTTGATAAATGTAAGGCATCTATTGATGCTCATTCCACAGAAATTAAAACCTCTAGTGGAAGAAGGAGGTAATTTTTAATTTGTATCTATAGGTACACATGAAAATCATTATGTATGGTTGATTGAATCAAGTGCCTCATTTCATATGACTCCTCACAGTGAGTGGTTATGTGAATATGAAAAGTACAATGGAGGTGAAGTTTTCCTAGGAGATGACTTGACAACCAAAATCATAGGACATGGAAGGGTCTAGCTATTGCTCAAATATGGAAGGATTAGAACTCTCCCTAGGGTTTTTCATATTCTATATCTAGAGAAAAACATGACATCTACAAAAACATGATATATGTAAGTAAGATAGGTGATGCAAGTGTGCATACTATATTGAAAAGGACATATGCAAGATGGTTTGAGGAGCAATGATGTTGATGAGGGGAGTTCAGATCAAAACTTTGTAAAAATGATTGGGAAATGATTTTTATGATGGGTGTAACCATTCTATTGTTCTTGAGGATAGTAATAAATAATATAGAACCCCTAATGTCCCTAGAGAGAATATCATGCTATAGAATACAAAACTGTGACATATTGGAGAGAAGGGCATTCCAACATTACATGGTAAATGCATGGCTGAAAGAATGTGATTCCTTATTATATTTTATTTTTGTTAATATTGTATATATGGTAAACATAATTGGGTGAGATTCTCATTTGGTGCTACAAGAGAAAAAATAATCTTAGAGTTGATACATAGTGATTTGTTTGGACATGTTCCTATTTCATCACTAGGTAAATCTGTGTACTATGTTCCATTCATAGATGATTTATTGAGGAACACATGGGTTTATTTCATATGAAATAAATCTGAGGTGTTTGGTAAATTTAAAGAGTTTGAGGCTCTTGTAGAGAACCAAATAGATAAAAAAATAAAGGTGTTGAGAACAAATAATGGTGGAGAGTTGTGTGGAAATGAGTTTGAGGAATTCTATAAAAGTGTGGAATAGTAAGGAAAAAGAGTATTCCATACACACCTCAACAAATGGAGTTGTATAAATAATGAATAGGGAACTAAGGGAAAAGGGAAGAAGTATGGAAATGAGTTTGAGGAATTCTGTGAAAAGTGTGGAATAGTAAGGAAAAAGACTACTCCATACATACCTCAACAAATGGAGTTGTAGAAATAATGAATATGGAATGAAGGGAAAAGGAAAGAAGTATGTTCAATGGTGCAAGGTTATCATGATAATTCTAGGTAGAGGCAACGGGTACTACATATTACTTGGTAAACTAGTCACCTACGTCAACACTTGTAAATAAGACTTTACACAAGGCATGGAATGGTAAAAAACCCTCTCTTAAACATCTCATATTTTTTGGTTTTGATGCTTATGTGTATTTTCCAAAGGAAAATAGGAGTAAGTTGTATAACAACTTGAAAAATGTATCTTTATTGGTTATAAAGATTGTAAAACGGTTATAAACTGTGACACACCTGACCTCCTAATCCAAACTTAGGCTGGTGGGATGTTGGGTTTCCTTTCTTTCTTCTCTCATGGTATGTTATCAGATTCATCAATTGTTTGAGTGAGGACTTCTCTTATCACAATATGATCTCTCATGTCTCTTATTAATTCTCAAGGAAACCTCTCCTGAAACCTATATGCCCTCAATCAAACGGTTAGTTTTGACTATTGCCCTCAGTCCATCAATCTAATAATATTCAGACCTATTCCATCGGAGTGTCCAACTGCCTATGTTGATATCCTTTCGATAGAATTACCCCGATGGATCAACCATCGAGATATAATGGTCCTCAGACTTGAGGTTTAATGGTCACGATTATGTCGGATTTTTCTACTCGCTCGATAGTTATTCCTTGTGTAAAGTTCCATTACTCACACAAATGAGTGGGACCCAAAAATCACATGACTGATATTTACTCTAACCCGCATACTGCTCAACAGTCCTCCTTTATCCTCAGAATCCCTCTCGTTAGTGTATTTGCTTTATGGCTGCTTAGATTACTCTGAACAAATAACTCTGACCACTCTCGCTTCGACAAATCAAACGATCCTTGTATATGTAATCCAACAGTCTTTGTAGTCTGTGAGGCTTAAACATTATCCCATCAGGGTTTTGAATTCCTCCTCCTCAGAGTGGTTCTCGCCAGATCCAATGGATGGGATCTCATGAACACAGTCTGAGATATCTACGGTTCTTGGAGTTTCCCTCATTAGACTCATGTCATAACCCTCTTCCCAGATCTCCGACTATCCCTCTTTTGACAATCTTCTAACTAGATCCAACGGTCCAAAAAAAAATTCCTTGCCACTCACTAATGAATCAATGGTTCTCATCAACTCGGATATTTTCCCTTGGGGTCCTAAAATAACTTTTCCCATGGTCACTTCGATGGTGACACCATCTTATCAATGGGATGGATCTAATGAGAACACAAAATTGATGGTTGTGATTCAACCTGATACAACATGAAGTTATTTTACCAGACAATGGTTTGAATTTGGGAATTAGCCAATTTATGGGGTTTCCTCATGGTTTCTACTGAGTCTTCAGGAATCAGATAACCTCTTTAAGACCATCAATGGCCTTTAAACTCCATCAAAAGGAAGATCTTTCATATCTTGCAATATTTCCACTTAAGGATTTGATTTTTCCTTCAGGACACAAGGCTCTCTAACTCTCACAAGGATATCCCCAACAAAAAGGTACTAATAGTATTGGGCAATGAAGTTTTGTCCATATCTTGCAAAATTTCCTCTCAAGGATGTAGGATTCTCAGGGACACAAATTGTACGTACTTGTTCGTGTTCATAACTTATCAAATCAAGCAAAGACCATCACATCCATATTCCAATCACTCAAAGGTTCATTTCATTGATTATAAGCATTCACATTTCCCATTTAAATCAGACATACATATACATATATAATATCCATACACAATTTGACAAGTCAAGTTAAAACACTTATCTGATCGGGAAAATGACCAACACCAACTAACTGAGAGAGGATTCCTTTCCTCCCAACCTTAGGCCATACTATAGAGTTCCTTCCTATAGTACACCACCCTCTTTACAAGCCACGATATCACAAAGGGAATGATTCAACTAGCCTCCAAACTCAAGATGATCCGAGAAGATTACATTCCTTCCTCCTTTGACAATAATAGAAGTTTCCCCCTTTTTACTAAGCTCAAGAACTCTATAGGTTTAGTACGTGGTTTCTCAAATGGATTTCCTCTACATAAGGGAGTCCCTTCTCTGCTAAACAATCCCTCAGTGAGCTCCCCTTACCATTGTCGATTTTTTTCTAGTAAGCACCAAACTGTAGTCCTATTTTGCTCTAGTCTGGATGTAGGTCTTCTCCGTTTCAGAGTGATCAATATTAAATTGGACAAGATTCCCATTGTATTCAAGGAAACTCTCTCTTATCTTCCTCAACCTATGCTTGTACTGTTACTCTGTGAGTCTACTGCTCACTCATTCATTTCCAGGTCGGCTCTTCTCAAGCTCCTTCAAACTTCATTTTTCTAATATCACTCTTATATTTGAAATGTTCTCTTTCATGCATGTTCTCTATCTCTTTTCATGGTCTCTCTTGCTGCTCTCCTACTGTGTTTCTCTCATATCCTCTTTTTTTTTGGTAGTTTGGTGGTGTTTTCCAACTTTGGTCTCTTCCTTTGTCAATCCTTGGGATTTTCATGGCTTTTGTCAGAAGCAACCTCCAATAAGGGATTTGAATCTTGAAGGGGCAATCCAATGGGTGTACTTCTGTCAGATTTTATTTTTTTCATTTAACCCTTGATTCTTCAAGAGATCAAGTTTGTTAGCAGTATTAACTTCCTCAACCACCAACCCTGTCTCCCATAACTTGCCACATGGATCTATACAAATCAAGTATGCTAGAAGGTGTATTTTTATGCTCTACAAGCATAAGTTAGCTTGTTGAACAATCTTCATGTTTTCTTCATAAAAACAACTTAGATCCACTTCACAATGCCACTTCATCAATCCCTGCTTCATCAATTTCCACTTGTGTATCATGGTCAGTACTTTCAAGGTTGTTACCTCTCAGTCAGCGGTTTGGTTTCTTTTATTAATCAAAACATGATTACATAATTCATAATTACATCATATTAAGTCTTAAGCATAATTATAGTATTGGGGAGAAACAAGGTTTTACATTCCNCATATATACAAATTATACAGAAAAAAAAATGGGTATGCCAATCTCATGGCATCTTCCAACTCCCATGTAGCCTCATGTACTCCAAAGTTCTTCTATTGCACATTGACTTGCACAATGGATCAATTCCAGAGCATTGTTTCTCTCATGTCTAGGATGCATTGAGGTTTGAGTTGGAGTTGCCACTCTGGTTCCACCTATATCACAGTCCAATCAATAATGTGATTAGGATCATGTACATAGTTCTTTAACAAAGACACATGGAATACATTATGAGCTCTAACAATAGGATATAATCCAAGTCTATATGTTACAAGTTGTATTCTCCCTAGGACTTCAAATGGTACACAATATTGAGGAGCCAACTTAGCACACATATCCATCCTTCAGGAACTCATCCTTGGTTTCACTCATAGATACACTTTATATCTCACTTTAAACTCTTTGTGTGTTTTCTTGCTATATGCATAGTTGTTTTGTTTGTCTTGGGCTACCCTCAGATTCCATCTTATCTTAACCATGACCTATTCCATATCTTTCATCAATTCTGGTCCAAGTGTGACCTTGTCCACTATACTATCCCCGTTGATTAGAACTTTATACTTCCCTCCATACAAAACCTCAAACAAGCTCATCTTCAATGATTCCTGATAACTATTGTTGTAGGGAAAATCTGCCAAGGGTAGATACTTTTCACACTGCTTAGGTTGATGCATAGCATGCATCCTTAACATGTCCTCCAATATTATGTTCACTCTCTCGGTCTGGCCATCTTTTTGAGGATGGTAAGTCGTGCTAAATGCCAATTGTGTTCCCAAACATGCAAACAAGATTTTCCAAAAAATTAAGGTGAACTTGGCATCTCTATATGAGATTATGGTCTTAGGTAAACCATGCAATCTGAAAATATCCTTTATAAAAATAGTAGCAACATCTATGTCTTTGAAAGTAGACTTAATGGGAATAAAATTGGTTGTCTTTCTCAGCTTGTCCACTACAACCATGATTGAATCATGTTGCTTGAATGTATTTGGTAGACCAATAATAAAATCCACGGAAATCATTTCCCATTTCCACTCTATAATTTGCAAAGGATGCAATAACCTAGTAGGATGTATGTGCTCAACTTTTACCTACTGACACTCCAGGAATTTTTCAATATACTAAGCAATGTCCTTCTTCATTCTAGGCCAATAATACAGTCACCTTGTTGCAGTCATTATTTTATGGTAACTAGGGTGACCTACATATCGTCTCTTATGGAACTTTTCCATGACCAGATGTCTCAAATATACTAAATTAGGCACATACAACATGTTGTTATACAACAACAACCCATCAATCCCAAGTTGATATCATTCATAATAATTTTCCTTGGGTTATTTTTGTAATCCCTTCTTGACTTAATTAAATAACTTTTCTTCCTGCAAGAAGGTTTTAATCGTCTTCTTGATGTCAAGCTCTCCTACACTTGTTGTTTCTAAGTGTACTATTTGAACGCTTCGACTAAGAGCGTCTGCCATCTTGTTTTCCTTTCCTTTAATGTGTTTGTTTAAAAAATAAAACTCTATAATCAGCGCCATCCACCTGGACTGTCTGGAATTCAACCTTGGTTGGTCGAATAGGTACTTCAAACCATAGTGGTATGTCATTAGGACAAATATTGTCTTGAGCAAGTAATGTCTCCACATATTCAATGCATGCATAATGTTTTCCAACTCTAGATCATGGGTAGAATACTTCTACTCATGCTCATTCAATTTTCGTGATTCAGAACAAATCACTTTCCCTTCTTGCATAAGAACTCCTCCCAGTCCTTCCTTGCAAGCATAAGTGCAAACCAAGAAATATTTTTGAGGGTTTTCAATCTTCAAAACAGGGGCATTAGTCAAAAGATGCTTCAGCTGCTGAAATCTATCTTCATACTCTGGTGACCATATAAATTTCTTCCCCTTTCTTTGAATGTAGTAATAGGACTATCAATATTATAAAATCCTTTCATGAACCTCCTGTAATATCCATGTAATACCATGAAGGATATTACTTTTGTCACATTCTTAGGGGTAGGCCAATCCATGATTTCCTTAACCTTTTCGAGGTTCACTTCCACTCCTTCTACTGAGATTACGTGGCCTAAATACTGGATTTATTTTTGAAATAAATCACACTTGATAAAATTAGCATACAACTGGTTCTCTCTTAGCACTTGTAGCACCGTCCTAAGATGTTCTTCATGCTCTTCTTGGTTCTTGGAATACACCAAAATGTCATCCACAAATACTAAGACAAACTTGTCCAAATACATGTTGAGCGCACTATTCATTAGACACATTGATCTAGGTGGATATCGGTGGCCACCCACCTTCTCCAGCTGGCTCAAAACAACTTTCTAGCAATTTTGATAATTTACTATTTTTAGCAGTTTTTCAGGTCCTGAACTTCCGGAGTCGTTTTGAGGCCCTAAACGACGTTTTTTGGGGTATGTGGTCACAAAGTTTCATCATGAAATTTTGTGCAACTGTTGTATTCCTCAGATATATCTTTCCAATGGGCTAGCATACGCCTAAAACGGAGATCGTATGCAAAAGTTACGACCCCGAGAAGTTGATGTACTGACTTACCCAAATGGGGCCCACATGACTTTTGGCGCTTCATCTCCTAGGGTTAGGTTTTTGGATATTTAGGGTTTTTGAAACTCCTCTTTATTGTAAAAAGGACTTGAGAGCCTCATGGTAATCATCTTCTTGCGAATGAGCGCAGTCGTCACATCTCTTCTCAGAGATAAGCAACCACCATTCCAGCAAGCTTGTTTTCTGCTGCATTTTACAGTTTTAGCTTATTTCCTTATTGAATAGAAAACTAGTTTTATTGTATCTCTCTTATTCTGTGTTAAGCATCTAGTAATAATCTGTAGTCATTTCGTTCTAATCATAAAATATGGATCACACATGAATGTGGTTGGTGCATTTGTAAGCCCAAATGGCACCACTACGAATTCATAGTGTCCATACCTCGTTTTAAAGGTTGTCTTGTGGATATCCTCATCCTTGATTATTATTTAGTGATATCCTGACCTTAAATCAATTTTCTAGAAAATTGCAGCTCCTTTGAACGGATCAAAGAGATCACCAATCCTAGGCAAAGGATATGTATTTTTGATGGTCATCTTGTTCAACTTTCTATAGTCAATACATAGGTGCAACATGCCATCCTTTTTATTTACAAACAAGGTTGGTGCTCTGGTAGAAAAACAGGACCATGGAGCAATAAAATAAAACAAATGCGGAAACAAAACACAGAAGATACACAATACAATAGAGACACAAATTTACGTGGTTCACCCAGTGTGAGCTACGTCCACTAGAGAAATCGCTAGGTCCTTCCTTTATTATTATCCAGCATATGAAGGGATACAACCTACAACAAACCCGCTGTAACTTCCTCTTCTTTCTCTCACAGTCTCCTATCTCATAATACAATATTCACCATCAACCATAGCTGCAATACATTTCCCTCATACAAGAGGGTTGCCTTCTAGGGCAAAAAACCCTAACATAATCTCTACCGTTAGATCTGCGACCTTATAATGAACGGTCCAGATTTACAATGAAATTACAATATATTTATAAGGCAATTTTTCCTTCGGGGGCTTCGCCCCCAAACTCCTGCTGGGGGCCTGCTTTCCCCTAGACCCCCCAGCCGGGGGGATAGCCCCTCCGGACCCCACAGAGGGGGTACCGCCACTCTACACTCCCTTGTGTGGAGGAGTGTACATACTTCTAGGGTGCAAATACTTCATGGGGTATAAACACGACTGAAAGTAAAAGACCTCTGAATCAGGAAGATAATCAGGCTCCACAACCAATGATCTCCCACTTGGAGACTGATCTCAACAACTCCACCGCTACTGTATATGTTGGACTCTGAACCTTCTTGGACCTGGCAAATTTCTCATCTTCATCTTCATTCTTGAAGACCAACTGAAACTGAGC
>ML785996.1:417876-433088 GCA_009831015.1 Picea engelmannii | reverse complement strand
TCTCCTCCATCTTCTTCCTTCAACTTGTAAACCTATTTATTCTGCAATGCTCTTTTTCCCACAGGCAACTGAACCAAGTCCCAAGTTTGGTTATTTTCCAAGGAATCCATTTCCTCTTTCATGCCTTGCTCCCACTTCTTTTTAGTGTCTACCTACATTGTCTCTTCATAACATTCTAGTTCACCAGAATCAGTCAACAATAAATAATACAATGAATGAGAGTATTGTTCAGGGGGTATACTTAACCTGGTAGATCTTCTAACAACACTTGCAGGTGTTTGATGTACCTGCTGCTCCTGTTGTTGTACATTTTGATTTTCTGGTTCCTTTGGAATTTCTTTTTCAGTGATCTCATCAAGCACTGTGTATGTTTGTTTTTCTTTTTCATGTTTCTTTCCCTGCAACTGATATTTGTACATGACCTTCTCATTGATAATGACATCTCTACTCCTAATGATTTTGTTATTTTCATAATCCCATAAGCGATAACCAAAATCATTAACACCATATCCAATAAAGGTACACTTCTTGGATTTTGCCTCAAGCTTTGTTCTATTTTCTTTATCAATANGTTTATTAAGTAAACAACAATATCTACAACATCTGCCCAGCACTGTAAGGGCAAACCAGCATGCAATCTCATACTCCTTGCACGCTCCATGATTGTCCTGTTCATCCTTTCTGACACACCATTTTCTTGTGGTGTTCTTTGAATTGTCTTCTCTCTACGAATCCCATGGTATGAACATTAATCATCAAACTCCTTGCTGCAATATTCACCTCAATTATCTGATCTGAGACACTTCAACTTTTTTCCTGTCTCATTCTCAACCAAAGATTTTCATTTCTTAAAGGTATCAAAAACATCATATTTTTGTCGAATGCAATAAACCCAAGTTTTTCTAGTTGCATCATCAATAAAAGTAACATAATAATTAGAGCCACCAAGATATGATACCTGAGCTAGTCCCCATACATCTGTATGCACAAGATCTAACCTTTCATTCTTCTTTTCTTTTCCGATTTTGAGAAATCTTACTCTCTTTTGTTTTCCATAAACACAATGCTCACAGAAGTCTAAATCAATTTGTTTAAGATCTGGAAACAAATTTATTTTGTGAAGTATCTGCATACCCTTCTCACTCATGTGTCCAAGCCTATGATGCCATAGTGTTGTATCCACTCCTGTAGAATCTAAAGAGATAGAAGAGTCAGTATTACCAGTACATAAATACAATATACCTACCTTCTCTCCTTTCTCTATCACCAATGATCCTTTGATGATCTTCCACGTCTTATCTGTAAATATGGATATAAAACCTTCACTTGCCAACTGCCCTGTTAAAATTAGATTTTTCCTTAAATCTGGAACATGTCTTACCTCTTTCAACAACCATTGGTTTCCATTTCGTTGCTTTATTTTTACCTTTCTCACTCCAACAATTTTTCATGGTGCATCATCACCCAAATGAACCTGTCCAAAATCACCTTGAACATAATCTAGAAAATGTTTCCTATGGGGTGTGGCATGAAATGAAGCTCCTGAATCTACTACCCAAGACTCAGAAATATTATCTACAGAAAGAATTAAAGCATCTTGTAACACATCACCTGTTACATTTGCTTCTTGATTTCTCTCTTGTTGTCCATCTCTTTGTTTCTTTGGAGCTCTGCAATCTTTCTTTAGATGTCCTTTCTTCCCACAATTCCAGCACTCTATATTTCCAAGTTTAGATTTGGATCTGCCCTTCCTAGAATTTTCGTGGTTCCCTGAGCCCTTTCCTCTATCCTTTTGTCTTCCCCTATTCTCCATGTTCAACACATTACCTGATGTCTCACCTGTGCTTTTTTGTCACATTTCCTCACTAAGGATAACACCAACAACATCATCAAATTTTAAAGTATTTGAACCAAAGACAGAGTTACTTACAACCATGACCAAGCTATTCCAGTTTTCTGGCAATGAGCACAAGATTAGAAGAGCCCTGACCTCATCATCAAAGTCCACTTTTACAGAACTTAGTTGATTAGTAACCGTATTAAATTCATTTAAATGATCTGCAACAGACCCACCGTCTGACATCTTCATATTAAATAATCTCTTCATTAGAAATACCTTATTGGACATTGAGGGTTTTTCATACAATTTGGCCAATGCGTCCATCAAACCCTTCATTGTCTTTTCTTTGGAAATATTGAAAGCCATCGATGCTGCCATGCTTAGCCGTATCGTTCCTAGAGCCTTTCTGTCAAGAATCTCCCATTCTTCGTCCTTCATGTCCGTCGGCTTCTTTTCTACTCCGCCCAATGGCAGGAATAGATCCTTCTGATATAAATAATCTTCCATCTACATCTTCCATAACTAGTAGTTTTGGCTGTTAAATTTCTCGACCCTGAAATTTCCATCTTCCGACATTGCTCCCACTCGAACCAAGAACCCTCTTTTCCTACAAGTTACCTTTCGCTTTGATACCATTTGTTAGAAAAACAGGACCGTGGAGCAATAAAATAAAACAAATGCGGAAACAAAACATAGAAGATACACAATACAATAGAGACACAGATTTACGTTGTTCACCCAATGTGGGCTACGTCCACCAGAGAAATTGCCAGGTCCTTCCTTTATTATTATCCAGCATATGAAGGGATACAACTTACAACAAACCCATTGTAACTTCCTCTTCTTTCTCTCACAGTCTCCTATCTCATAATACAATATTCACCATCAACCATAGCCGCAGTACATTTCCCTCATACAAGAGGGTTGCCTTCAAGGGAAAAAAACCCTAACATAATCTCTACTGTTAGAACTGCGACCTTATAATGAATGGTCCAGATTTACAATGAAATTACAATATATTTACAAGGCAATTTTTCCTTCGGGGGCTTCACCCCTGAACCCCCGCTGGGGGCCCGCTTTCCCCCAGACCCCCCAGCCGAGGGGATAGCCCCCCCGGACCCCACAGAAGGGCTACCCCCCTCTGCACTCCCCCGCATAGAAGAGTGTACATACTTCTGGGGTGTAAATACTTCATGGGGTATAAACACGGCTGAAAGTAAAAGACCTCTGAATCAGGAAGATAATCAGGCTCCACAACCAACATGCTCCCCATGGAGATAGGCTTGGCTTGATATAACCTTTATTCAACATCTCTTTAAGCTGCATCTTCAACTCTTTCAACTCCGGTGTGCTCATCATGTAGGGTACCTTGGATGTTGGCACCACTCCGGGTACAAGATCTATTGAAAAATCAAGATCTCTTTTCGAAGGTAGTCCAGGCACTTCCTCTAGAAACACATCGTTAAACTCCCATAGCATAGGGTGATATTAAGCCTTTATCTTCTTGCTTTCTTTTGAGCTAAGTACTTTTATCGCATACAAGGGGCACCCTTTTCTACTGAACTTCTTGAGTTGCAACATTGATATTTTCCTTATTGAAACTAGCTTTCGAATGCCTTGCAAAATTCTTTCATTTCCCTCCTAATATTCACATTCCAAAACCTTCTCATACAAATTTAACTTTGACTTTTGAGCAACTAGCCAATCCATTCCCAACAACACATCATATGATCCTAGGGGTAGAATATTCAAGGTTGCCTGAGTTTGCAACCCACTCATTTCAATTGGACATGTTTCAATCACCTCAACCACTTTCCTCTTTGTTCTAGTGGCTAACTGGACTAACCATGCTTTTGCATGTTTCTTTCTCTATAATAAACACACCTCAACAAATCAAGGTGAAATATAACTGAGGTTAGATCTTGAGTCAATTAAAATAGAAATAGGTTTCTTGGAAACAATACCTTCCAATTCCACCATAGAGGCTTGGTGGTTTGCTTGTCGATTCTCCACAATTGCATATATTCTTGGCATACTTATGGAAACATCATTGATTGTAGTTGCTTCTTGTACATTATACACTTTCCTACTATCATGCTTCCTGTGAGGACAATCCCTCAAAAAATGTGGTTCTCCACATCCCCAACATTGCAAGGGTCCTTTCTTGGGTTCCTCTTCTCTTTCTCTTGCTTGTTTTGCCATTATATTTTCACTTTGAGATGGAAACTTTTTTTGATGCACACTTTTGCTTGGTTGACTCAACTGTGCACATTTTCTAGAATTTCTATATGGGAATGACTTGAATCCCTTCTTCTGGAATCCACTCTCATCCTTCCTCTTCCAGTCTTTTTAAGGATCTGTATTATGCTTAGAATGATCATAGAAACACTTGGCCTTCCGAATAGTGCCCTCCAATGTCTTGGGTTTATCAAACTCAACCGTGTCTTGGTAGGATTGTGGCAACCCATTGAGAAAATGCTACACTCTCACTTTCTCATCCTTGAGGTAAGGGACATACCTCAACAACTCCATAAACCTTTTGGCATATGCATCCATGGTAAGTTGACCCAACTTATTCTCATGGAATTCTTTGATTTTGTCATCACAATACTTCTCTGATAGGTAATCCTTTCAAAAGTATTTCTCAAACTTCTTCCATGACAACTTTCTTTCCTTCGGTCCCTTGATATCCTTGAGGTCTTCCCACCAGATGGAACCTCCTCCATTTAGGTTAAAATTGGTGATTCTTGCCATATTGTTATCAACGTAATTATACACATGAAAGTAATTCATAAGACCAAAAAACCGTGCCTCTGATTCTTCCCCTTTCTTGATTTGTACATCGAAGGTAGGCGACTTATCATTCTTAAATTCTTCAGTCAAATAAATATGATAATTCTTCCTCTTTTTATTCTTTAGGACACTTGAATCCCTGCCACTACTATATTACTCTACTAAGGTAGTATTCTTGCCAAGAGATTCCATGGAAACACTTCCACCAAATCTTCCCCTCTTGGCATCCAAATGCATCTTTCTGGAAGAACTCTTTCCCACATCACTGTGAGCCATTCCATGCTTCTGATCATCTGAAGGGGTTTTCAACCTCTCTGATTGTTGTAATTATGCATTACTTGGACCTTGCTACAATTTTTTTTGAATCTCCAACAAGCTTTTTAGTAACACTGCATTCAATTTTTCCTTCTTGGCCTGAGCTCTCATGAGCCTTTTGTTGTTTTCCTTCAAACTTCTAAAAGTGGCCATCAAATTAGGAGGAGTTACTATATCCCTCCAGCCATCAGGTTCCTCATCTCTGAGATGTGAGGTGTTTTCCATAATATATTGTACCATTCACATATGTTTCCCTTCAGTATGTCCTATGTGCTGAGACAACAACTATCATTAGTAATCACATTACCAATTTCAAATATTTGTGTTAAACAACATCAAAATTTTTCCTAAATAGTTTCAAGCGATCTCGCTGACCCATTCAAACCCAGAGTTTGAACTCTGCTCTTATACCACTCTGTGACACACCTGACCTCCTAATCCAAAATTAGGCTGGTGGGATGTTGGGTTTCCTTTCTTTCTTCTCTCATGGTATGCTATCAGATTTATCAGTTGTTTGAGTGAAGACTTCTCTTATCACAATTTGATCTTTAATGTCTCATATTAATTATTAGGGAAACCTCTACAAGCACCTATGTGCCCTCAATCAGATGGTTAGGTTTGACTATCTCCCTTAGTCCATCAATCTAAATCTATTCATGCCTATTACATCAGAGTGTCCAACCCCCTAGGTTGATCTCCTTCCGACGACATTACCCCAATGGATCAACCACCAATATCTAAAAGTCCTCAGACTTGGGGTTTAACGGTCACGATTACATCAAAATTTTCTACCCGCTCGACAATTACTCCATGCGTAAAGGTCCACTCCTCACACCAATGAGTGGGACCCACAAATTACCCAGTTGATATTTACTCTCACCTGTATACCTTTCAATGGTCCTCCTTTATCCTTAGATCCCCTCTCGTTGGTGTATCTCCTTTATGGTTTCTCGAATTACTCCAACCATGCTCACTCCAACGGATGAAACAATCCTCATATATCTAATCCAACGGTCTTCGTAGTATTCGGGCCTGAAATTTTATCCCATTAGGGTTTTGAATTTCTCCTCCTAAGGGCGGTTCTCCCGAGATCCACCAGTTGGGATCTCATGCACACAATCCAAGAGATATACATTTATTGGTTTTTCCATCATTGTAATCCTATCATAACCCTCTTCCCAGACCTCCGACTATCCCTCTTCTGACAGTCTTATTATTGTATCCAATGGTCTAAAAATTTTTCCTTGACACTCATCGATGAATCAACAGTTCTCATCAACTCGGAGATTTTCCCTTGGGGTCCTAACATAAACTTTCCCATGGTCACTCTGATGGTGACACCTTCCAATCAATGGTCTGGATCTACTCGGGACACATAATTGACAGTTGTGATTCGTATCGATCCAATGTGAATTTATTTTACTGGACAATGGTGTGAAGTTGGGATTTATCCAATTTATGAGGTTTCCTCACAGTTTCTACCGAGTCTTCAGAAGTTGGATAACCTCTCTAAGACCATCAGTGGCCTTTAAACTCCATCAAAAGGAAGATCTTTCATATATTGCAGCTTTCCACTTAAGGATTTGATTTTTCCCTTAGGACACAAGGCTCTCTAACTCTTGCAAGGATCTCTGCAACAACATGGTAGTAGCATTACTGGGTAATTAAGTTTTTTCTAGATCTTGCAAACGTTCCTCTCAATGTTGTAGGATTCTCAAGGACACAAACTATACATACTTGTTCCTATTTATAACTTATCAGATCAAGAAAATACCATCAAATACATATTCCAATCACCCAGGGTTCAGTTCATTGATTATAATCATTCACATTTCCCATTTAAATTAGACAGGAATATACATATATAACATCCATACACAACTTGAAAAGACAAGTTAAAACAGTTATCTGACCAGGAAAATGACCAACACCAATTAACCGAGAGAGGAGGCATTTCCTCCCAACCTTAGGCCATACTATAGAGTGTTTTCCTATAGTATGCCACCCCTATTCCAAGCCATGTTATCACAAGGGGAATGATTCAACTAGTTTTCATACTCAATATGATTCGGGAAGGTTACTCTCCTTCCTCCTTTGACAACAACAAACGCTTCCCTCTTCCTACTGATCTCAGGAAGTCTATAGGTTTATTAGGCGGTTTCTCAACTGGATTTCCTCTACACAAGGGAGTCCCTTCTCTACTAAATTGTCCCTCAGTGACCTCCCCTTACTAGTTTCGGTTTTTGTCTAGTAAGCACCAAGTCATAGTCCTCTTTTTCTCCAGTATCGATTCGGGTATTCTATCTGTTAGGGTGATTAATCTTAAGTTGGACAAGCTTTCTATTTTCTTCAAGGAAACTCTCTCTTCTCTTCCTCAACCCACGCTTATGAACCCCTCTGTTCACTGTATTGTTACTCTATGAGTTTGCTGCTCACTCATTCCTTTCCAAGATAACTCTTCTCGAGCTCCTTCGGACTCTATTTTTTGTATATCACTCTCACAGTTAAACTGTTCTCTTCAATGTGTGTTCTCTATCTCTTTCCACAATCTCTCATGCAACTCTCGTGTTGTGTTTCTCCCATATCCTCTTTTTTGTTGGTAGTTTGGTGGTGTTTTCCACCTTTGGTCTCTTCCTTTTCCAATCCTTGTGATTCTCGTGGCTTCTTTCAGAAGTGACCTCCTGTCAGGGGTCTGAATTATGAAGGGTAAATCCAATGGGTGTACTTTTGTCAGGTTTTATTTTTCCCAGTTGACCCTTGCTTCTTCAAGAGATAAAATATGTCATCAATATTAACTGCCTCAACCACCAATCTCGTCTCTCATAGCTGGTCACATGGATCTATATAGATCGGGTAAGCTAGAAGGTGTATTTTTATGCTTCACAAGCATAAGTTAGCTTGTTGAACAAGCTTCGTGTTTTCTTTATAAAGAAAACTTTGCTCCACCTCACCATGCCACTTCATCAATTCCCACTTGTGTATCGTGGTTAGTTCTTTCAAGTTTGTTCCCTCTCAGTTAGTGGTTTGGTTTCTTTTATTAATCAAAACATGATTGCATGCTTCATAATTACATCATATTAAGTCTTAAGCATAATTACAGTATTGAGGGAAAAAAGGGAGTTACATAAACTTTGCAGCCTAGTAATTTGTAAACTATGGTGGGTATTCCTTGGAATAGTTCCTCACACAAAATCTTAAAATATTTCTAAAAAACTTTATTAATGTAGTTTATACCTTAGATATCAGATATAATATTACTTGTGTATCATTAAAAACTATGAAAATAACTTAAACCAAATTGAAACAAATAATAAAATGAACATATCAGCCACACAAATGAACAAAAGTTGTGACTTGGGAAACCCGATATGAGAGAAAACCTAGCTAAAAGGCGAGGCCTATGATTTTCTCACTTTTTCTTAGTTATGAAATGCAAGTAGAAAGAAATGGGTACTCATTATGGAGTTTCTATGGACACTACAGCCTGATCGACTACTACAAAATATTCTACCTCCTCTATTATGCTTCAATATCCCACTCCTAGATGCTCTTCTCAACTATGGAACGGTAACAATACCAATAGAATGGAACCCCTTCCTTTCCTAGATACCTAGTATTTAGCATAGCTTAATAGTCATCTAGGGTTAAGGTTAGGTTTTTTGCATGCTTAAACCCTCAATTAATATTAAGGTTTTGGAAAATTTAGAATCTTCTTGAAAGTCCCACATGTGTGAGTAATGGGGGTTGATGTAGCATCCATTATACCATGGTGGTCAACATGGTAGGTCAACTTGCAGGAGGTATAACTTCCACATATGAACTCTGATTGAGGTGATTTTCACATCATTGGAAACATTTCAATGTGTATAACATCATTGAGGAGATGTGAGATATAATCACAAAGTTTTGACCTAGAAAAGTGTCGTTTGATTCCTCAAACTGCCTCCAGAATTTTTCAAACCCCAAATCACCAAAGTAGGACTTGCCCCTAAAATGGGCCCTATAATCCAATTCATCCAATTTTTCCACCCATAAAGTACAAATATAGATCAAAAATTATATAATGGTCCATTCTAAATCACCCAATAACAAAGAAGGATATTTACAGTTGGGATGTGGTATTTAGAGAGGTTAAAATTGTTCTCAAATAGGTAGTCCAGCCAGGGGAAGAAGAACCAAAGATAATAGAGTTTCAGTTGGAAGGTGAAGAATTTGACTCAATAGAAGAAGATGAACCACAAGAGGAAGAACCCCAAGCTCTAGTCTTGTGGATATCAATTTAGGATAAAAGGAAACTAGAAAGATATACCCCACCAAATTTTCATTCTAGTTTTATTCTATCCATTACTAATGGTGATCCTAGAACTATTAGGGAGACAATGGTTTTATAATACAATAAACTCTATAAGAAGGCCATGGTTGAATAAATGGATTGTTTGGATAAAAATGAGACTTGGGATCTAGTTGAGTTGTTGTCTAGAAGAAAATATATCGATAGGTAATGGTTATTTAAGAAGAAATTGAATGAAAAAAGTAAAGTACAGAAGTATAGAGCTTGCCTAGTAGCAAAGGGATATTCCTAGGTGGAGGGAGTTGAATTTGGTGAGATTTTTTCTCCTATGGAAAAATTAACTTCTATCAGATTTATTTTCTCTATCGCTACTAATTTTGATCTTGAAGTAGATTAAATGGATGTGAAGACAAATTCCTACATGGAGATATTGAAGAAGAAATATACATGAAACAACGAGAATTTTTTGCAGTGAAGGGAAAGAAGGAGTTGGTTTTCAAGATGAAGAATTCCCTGTATGGATTAAAACAATCACCAAGAGTGTCTTTCCTGGTTTATAACCTAAACTAAAGGGCCATCCTGAATATAAATCAACGATGCTTTGGAATAGTTTGATAGCAATTGGACCATGAAATAACAAAATGATTAATCAATGGTTATCCGTGCATGTTGGCTCGTCAAGAAGTCCCATGTAACAAGAGATCCACCCTTACACTAAGAAATTACTCAAGTGAAGGGTGAAAAGTCAAAGTCTATGGGTTGAAAATCAAAAGATATTATCTTAATTATCCAATTGCATAAAAGCTAAAAGAAAAATCCCAATAGTTGGCAGTCATCCCCTATCAAGATAAAATAATAATAATAATAATAATAATAATAATAATTTTAAAAAAAGAAGGTTGTTGCTTCCCCCATCCATCGGATGCTAAGAATATATTAAATTAACCAAGAAATATTGGGAAAGGAAGCACAAACAAATTATGGGGAATGTAGATGTATCCAATAGGGCTATGGACACTCACTAGTAGCGAAGCGAAGTCTGTTATGTCATGGTGACTCCGTCAAGGTTATCAACACTGGTGGGAAGTGGAGAAACACTTGAGGGATAATATACTCACAACTGGTGAAAATAATTTATATCTCAAATCTATATCAACCCTATGATGAATATGGCATCATGGATCATTAATGCAATTTAAGGAAATAAACGTCATCAACATTCATCCTCTTAATACAATGAAAGAGCTTCACTAGTTGGCATCCAAGCATCACCAATGAATCCATCATAATGGAATATTTAAAGTACCCTCTTCACACTTTTCCATAATGACCTTGAAGGTAATAATGTGATCCTCTACATTTTATTCTCATAATCTAGGGAGGACTAGAAGAGATTATTGCCTCATCTAATGTGTTTCCAATTGTGGAGGCCTCAACAACCCCCCAAGAGCATCGGCTTGGGGTCCCTCCTAAAAATTTTCAAATCAAGTAATTTGATTACTTCGCTCATTAAATATGTTCTCTTGGTTTTTGATCATTGAGCATTTTTTGTTTGAATGAGTGATTCTTGCTCAACTTCCTGGTGTTTTGTTTCGCCTCATGTTACAGTCATGATTGAGAATGGAAATAGTCTTTTTCAATTTGTTTGTGTTGCAAGTGGTTCTTATTGCATTTTTTTGTGTGCCCTTTGGTTATTTAACTAACCATGACCTGTGAAAGTGTCGTATATCATCACCTGGGTTGAATGTAGAATGCATAAGGAATAAGTTGGCTCTGAATTGTTTTTCAAAAATAATTGACACTTCCACCATGTACTTAGCACCAAGTGTTTGGAATGTCAATTGGTTGTTTTCAAGAGATAAAATATTTTAATTGTTGATGGATAAACCATGTTTCAGTTGGCATATTGAGATTGTGTATGACATATATGTCAGAAGAGTTGGAAGAACTAAATTTAGGAAAGAAACGACACGAATAGGGCCTAAACTTCTATTAGAAAATGTTTTTGCACACAATTGTGGGTACTAAACAAAGAGATTTTCTTACCTCTAGAGCATGCCTCCTATAGGTTTTTCATGATTATTAGGCTAACACAAATGATGAAATATAAATATGATATCCATAAGTACAAGAATTTACACCAAGTATTTCCCTTCAAACTATGCTTATGAAAGTTGTTCAAATGATCTCAAATGGGGTGCATGACCACTCATTTGAAATCACCACTCATTTGAAATCCCCACCTATCATTTATGGATTGTAAAAGACATTATCTCAATTGGACATTGTGTATGTAAGTTACATGTTTCTAAATTAAGTTACGTCAAGGTTTGAGTTAATTATTTCCCTCCCCTCTTTAAAGTAAGTGCATACCAAAGTTTTGCGAGGCACAAATTAATCCAAACTTTCAAGAAAAGACACAAAGGTGTTTAATGCACACAAAAGTGTTACCAAATGTCACACATAAAACAAGTTCCAATGCAAAATAGTGTGTCGGACATAAAACAAGTTCCAATGCAAAATAGTGTGTCGGACATAAAACAAGTTCCAATGCAAAATAGTGTGTCCAACATAAAACAAGTTCCAATGCAAAATAACGTGTCAGACATCAAACAAGTTCCAATGCGATAAACATGATGCGATTCAAATGAGACAAGTGTTTATGTTGGTTCACATCATTATAATACAAGGTATACAAGTACATGGATAAGACAAAAGTTTTGGGAAGTGTGCATGAGGTGACACATTAAAATAAATTTTAAAGGGAGACATAATTCTATGGAACACGTCATCCTATGTTTAAAGGGGGTCATAAAGGTAGATTCAATACCATGTCACACCACCATAAAAATCATGTGAGTGTGATATGCTCCAAGCTCATTACCATGTTGCACCACCATAAAAATCATGTGAGTGTGATACACTCCAAATGATATTGTATTGCAAAAAAGTGTAAATAAGTGTGATACACTCAAAACTAATTTTTGAACCAAAGTTTATGAAGTGTGAATAAGACAAAAGGTTTGGTAGGCATGCATAAGGCAAAACCTTTGGTGAGTGTGCATAAGACAAAGGGGTGTGCATGGGAAATTTTTAGTTTACACATCATTCCCAAAAAAAAAACTTTATAATCCCAAAGTTTTATGGGATGTGACACACACACAAATTCACATCATCCCAAATTTTAAGATCGGTACGCCACATAAAACTATCACACAAAAGTTTAAGTAGGTGCAACACAGGGCATATCACACCGAAAGTTAAAAGGGGTGTGACAAAGTACATAAGGGATAACATATTTTTTGGTATTTTCATTGTAACTTTTGATCCAAAACTATTTTTTGTGTGCTCTTCATACCATTGGAAAAGTCTTTTCCAGCTCTAAAATTTTCCCAGTATGAGTTTTAGAATATTCCCTACCATTTGTTCCATATTTGCAAATTTGAATATGGGCACACATGCAATATCCTAGGAACCTAACAACACATCATATCAACTAATGTGTCTACAAAATCATTACCAAATTGAGCATGTCATCACTCAAGAAAGGAGATTGAATTCAAGGAATGAAACTTGAACTCCTTATTAAGTTTCCAATTGAATTCCTTATGTTAAATTCATTTTTTATAAAATAGGATTTGAAGTTTTGTACATTTTCAACTTATATATCTTTTGGTGATGACATCTAGGTATTGACACCGAAAAAACAATTATACATTTCAATCTAAAGGAATTATGTATGAGAGAGTGAATAGAAAAAACACGGATGTTAGACATCATGGTGAGGGGGGGCCGCCTATTGGGTATGTGTTATATTCTTTTCACAACCAACCCCATGTGCTCCATTGCATTGGGTGCAGCAGGGGAGTGGTGGATCCCCCCTACCCAGTGGTTTTAGGGAGGAGCCCTCGATTTTTTTTTTTGGCTTGTTTTTGCATTCATTTTTTAGCGGTTTTCAACACATTGTTTTCTCCTTTGGATTTTTTGTGGCATGGGAAGATTTATGGCTTAGCCCATGTTTTTCTAATTCCAGTTAAAGAATTAGGGTTGTAGTCTAATTCGAGTCAATGAATTATGGGTTTTGGATGTTGTAGGATCCTATATATATTGTATTGTAGTGGAGAGATGATAAAACAAGGATTAGAGGGGTGGCTCTAAATAGGTTGTTGGTTTTCCCGATTTGATTTTCCAGGGTAAATCTCTATGTATATGTGTGATTGCAATTGTATTTTTTTCTAATTTTTAAGAACCTTTGTCTGCATTGCATTACTATAAAAGGTTTAAAACTTACATTTGGTATCAGAGCAATTATTGGCTTCAAGTACACATCTTTATGGCTAAGGGTTTGGCTCGAGTCTATGGTAAACCTTGTTACAATGGGAGCTATGCAATATTGATTCTTGTGGTGAAAATAAATGGTGAGATGTTTAAAGATAGAAATCGAAAAAATTAATGGGCAAAGCTTTGAGTTGTGGAAGCTCAAGATAGATGATTTGTTGGTAGACAAAGATCAATGGCTCGTTGTAGATATAGGTACTACACCTACAAGATGTCAACAAAAGACTGGGAAAAGTTGGATCAGGAGGAAAAGAGCACAATCTTGTTGTGTCTCTCAAAATCAGTATTACTGAATGTGTCAAGGGAAGATACCAAAAGGCATAATTAAATAAGTTAGGGGCTTTGTATCGATCTAAATCCATAGTAAACAAATTTTTCCCATGAAATAAGTTGTACAACCTGAGGAAGAAAGATGGAGACTCAGTGACAGAGCATTTGAATGCATTCAATACTATGGTAAGTAAATCATTGTATGTTGATATTAAGGTTTTTGATGAATATAGGTGTATTATTGATCTAGGGGATCAAATTTTGCTCAAAATTCAAAGTGCTCGGAATTTCTTCAAATCAAACGGGTGCATAGGCCTCATCGTCATGAACCCAACGCAACTCGTTCGGGTTCAAACGGACGTCGGATGAGTGAGATATCATGTTCTGTTCAAATCGTCAAACAGAGAAAAAACAATTTTTGCTGACTATACAGTCCGTACAGTCTATATGGATGCTGATGTGGTAGGGTCGTACGATGATGTGGCAGAGTCATACGCTGATGTGGTAGGGCCATACGTTGATGTGGCAGGGCTAAGTTGGCAGTTGGACGGTCGAATCATTTCTTGACACGTGGCATTTGTGGCAAATGGATTGGTGACACGTGGCCCAAGCAAGGGCTACCACGTGTCACCTAGGCTATGGTTAAAACTTGTGTAGTCAGTAGGACTTGACCCTGCAACCTCCAGGAAGGGGAAGATCTTTGGGAAGGGTCACCCAACCGGCACGCCCACCGTTGGTTCTTGTTATATAAACGATTTCATATATATTTAAGTTTGAATTATTTGTTGGTTGGGCGTGGTCCGGGCCGAGGCTAAGCCCCAGCCCCCGGTCACATATTGTTTACCATATAACCACCACTCGCACGCATTTTTTCAAATGCATTCAGAGCCCGCGCGCCTAGACACTTGGTGCGCTACCATAAGTTTAAACCTTGGCCCTTTTTTTGTGTGCGAGTGTGGTCGTATGGTAAGCCACATACCTAACGGTTTGGTGGTTAGGGGCTAGGCGCCCTAACCATCCTACATTTCGCACAGTTTTGCAGTTATGCACCCGGTGCTAGGTTTTAGCACAAAAATGAGCATGGGTGCTAAGTTGGACACACAGAAGTGCAATTTGTCGATCCAGAGATAGCAAGTTTGAAGGGGAACTTCCAGAAGGCCTATCTTCTTCAATTTTTGGCCAAATCAGGTGCCGAAAAAGCCCAGCTAGGGGTTTTTGGACTTTCTGAAGCCATTGGAGCCATCTATTTGGAATTTTGAGCATTTTAAAGCACATATTTTAGCACTTTGAGAAAATAATATAAAAGATCCATTGGAAGCTGGACCAGGAGATGTAGCCCAAGAGAGGGGTGAACTCCTTTATCAT
>ML785996.1:385605-399131 GCA_009831015.1 Picea engelmannii | reverse complement strand
GGAGCTTCCCTCAGGTTGTAGCCTAAGAAACTAGGGGGTTGGAGCCTCCTTCCAGTTGTAGCTGGAAAACAAAGGAAGTTGGTGCTTCCAATGAATGTAATTCTTCAAGACATATAAAAAAAAGCATTCCATGGTTTTCTCCCAATTTGGGTTTCCACATAAAACACTGGTGTATTGTGTGTATGTGTGATTGTTTATTTCTTACTGCTCATTATTGGATAATAATTCTACATTGATATAACATTTGAAGAAAAAGGATTATAATTACGGTATTACTGATTCACCCCCCCTCTCAGTAATCCAACAGGTATATGTCAAAACTGGGGAAATAACAATGGACAATAGTAAAGAGGGTTTTCAGGTATATGCATGGCACTACTAGTTATGGATTGCGCTACCAAGGAATACCATTATTGGATAGAGTGTTGTACATACATAGGTTTGGTAATGCAAATCAGGCTAGAGATATGGATTGTAGAAGATAAACAAGTGGGTATGTGTTTAGCCTATTTGGAGGAAAAATCAGTTGGATGAGAAAAAGACAATCTATAGTGGCACTCTCAACTACAGAAGTTGAATACATGGAAACCAATCATGCAAGAAAGGAAGTGGTATGGTTACAAACATTATGTTCAGGTGTTAGGTTGGTACAACAAGCTATAACGATATATTGTGACAGTCAGAGTGCAATCTTCTTGGCAAAGAACCATGCTTATCGTTCAAAGACAAAGCATATTAATTTTTAGTATCACTTTGTGAGAGACATGGTTGAATACAAGAAGGTGTTGTTGATGAAGGTGGACTCTTTGAAAAATGTTGTAGATTCATTGACAAAGTATGTGAGCATCGAGAATTTCTATTGGTGTAGAGAAACAATGGGAATTCCTACCCTAAATTGTTGACTATGTAATCTTGTGACCCTCTTTATGGAAAAAAAACAATAAGTGGGAGAATGTTGGGTATGTGTTATATTTGTTGCACTAGGTGCAGTGGGGGAAACAACCTCCCATGTCTTGGGCATTGCAGGGGTGTGGATGACCCCTTCCTGGAGGTTCAGGGGTGAAGCCCCCCCAAAAACAATTGGACAGTTTTTGCATATGTTGTTTTAGCAATTTTTAGCGCATGGTTTCTGTGTTTGGTGGTCTTGTGGTGCATGGACATATATGTGGCTTAGCCCATGGTTTTCTAATTCTGGTTAAGGAATTATGGTTGTATTCTAATCCAGGTCAATGCATTAGGGGTTTTGGATGTTGAAGGATCATANATATATATATATATATATATATATATATTGTATTGTAGTGGAGAGATAATAAAATAAGAATGAGAGGTGTGGCTCTAAACAGGTTATTGGATTTCTCGGTTTGGGTTTCCAGGGTAATTATCTGTGTATATGTGTGATTACAATTATGTTATTTTCTGTTTTTTAAGAATATGTGTGTATATTGGATTAATGTAAAAGGTTTAAAACTTACACCACCAATACACAACAATGGCTTTGCAAATGTTATCTATAGAAAAGGATGAAGTACCAACACATGAGTAATGATCATATGTGAATCCAAAAATTACAAATAATGAAAACTTGTAGCGGAAATCTTCAGCATGGGAGCATGCATAAGATACACATGTCCATCAGTAAACCTAAGGAAAAAGAGTTTCACTGATCATTAATCCAATAAAACTGTTTTTTTTTTCTTGTTATTCATATGGACTCAAGCATGTATCTAATGGTCAAAGGGGTAATGAGGTGGCACCAAATTAATATAAAATTGAATAGAATGAAGTCCTCTTGAAGAAAAGGACGAATATGTGATTTGGAAGGCCAAGAAATGAGGGGGGAAATTTCTTGAATGAAACTAAAACTAGCACTTGGCCATTAGGCCAAGAGAGGGCAGTTATTTTCTAAATGATTATAAATGCTATAATCTCTAAGAAAAATGGGATTTTTTTCTCTTGGAACTTCCATGTTCTAGTGCGAAAAAATTTAATGAGGAGAAGCCACTTTTGGCCAAGCCATTTTTTGGAGAACTCTAATTCTTGCGTGTATCTGTTATGGACTATTTTGTTGCTTTTGCTCGACACCAGAGTCGTGTAAAAAAGTATTTCACATTGTAGACATTTTTTATGTGTATTCGTTGCATTCTTATTTATGTTTTCTCGAAATTTTTGTATAAATCCGTGAGCATAATACTGTAGACGGTTGTTTTAATTCTAGACTATTATGGTTTTGCAATCATTACTCATATTCTTGTCTTTATTCTCAACAAACTAATTCAATGGGTAATTGACAAGATCATGTGTGGTTCTATGTTTTCTTTCTAATTATTGTTAGTCATGTCCAAAAACATGCATTTGCATCTTAGATTAACTGTGTTTTATTCTTCAGTTTATAAAACCATCAACAATTGATCAAGCTACAACCAATAAAACCCCAAATTATTAATGGTTGATGGGCCATAATTTAGATGGGTTCCGTACTCCAAATGGTGTGAGGTCTAATAAGGACTTCTTATTGGAGGTAACCCCTACTGTTTCTCAAGTTCATTTCGACCTGTCAACATGCTACAAATGATTTTAACACTTAGTTGTTCAATCATCCCATTAGGCATTTAAAAGCAAGATTTTTTTCTTATAGATTAAAATATTTGCCATCATGATATGATTTCATTATAATCCACCATGCACTTTCTATTCTAATAATTGAACCCTTGCAGATAAATCCAATTGTAGTTCGTCAAGAACACTAAAGAAGCATAACAAAGAGGCTAGAGTGAGAATATTTCTTATGGTTACCATGTTTACAAAAACCATGTAAACAACAAGAGTCATAAAACCACTTGTAAATAAGAATTTATTCAATCCAAAGGAAAATATTTCAAATAATTTAAAGGAACGTATTTTCAAATAATCATCTTATGTTATTAATCAAAATATATTTTTCTTTTTAGATCTATCTTTAATGCCTTCTTAGAGAATAAATGTTTTCTTATGATAAAATGCTAATTCAAGCCCTTTCTTCACATTTTTTGAAGACTAATAATGAAAATCAAATACCTCCATAGGAATACAAAAATTACTTTGGTTTTCATTTGATAGGCTATGTTTTTTATACATACTCTACTTTTCATTAATAGGTTCAAATACAAATTCCTCTGCCAAATTGTCCCATTAATCCTAAATTTTCCTCAAGCGTTGAAGCAATTGAGTTATTCATTGATTTCTTACTTTGGCATAATTAATGATGCAAATAGCATGCCTCCAAAATATAAGAAGTGTTCTAAAACAAAGAAGAAAAATGTAGAAGTACAACATGATCCAAAGATACCAGAAATAGTGTAACGTACCCAACGTTCAAGATGAGACACATTACTTGATACAGATTTTATAAGAAGAATGAAATGACTACAAATTATTAACAAGTGCTTGACACAAAATAACAAAGATACAGTAAAACTAGTTTTCTATTCAATAAGAAAATAAGTTGAAACTGTAAAATGCAGTGGAAAACAAGCTTGTTGGATTGGTGGCGGCTTATCTCTGAGAAGAGATGTGACAGCTGCATTCATTCGCAAGAAGATGATTACAATGAGGCTTTAAAGGCCTTTTTACAATAAATAGGAATGCCAAAAACCCTAGACAACCAAAAAACTAACCCTAGGAGATGAAGTGCCAAAAGTCATGTGGGCCCCGTTTGGGTAAGTTAGTACATCAACTTCTCAGGGTCGTAACTTTTGCATACAATCTACGTTTTAGGCACATGATAGCCCATTGGAAAGGTATCGCTGAGGAGATTCATTTTGGAGGCAACATAGAATGAAATTTCATATTGCTCCCCGTTTTCCCAAAAAACGTTGATTAGGGCCTCATAACGGCTCCAGAAGTGAAAAACTGCTAAAAATAGTAAATTACCAAAATTGCCAGAAAACTATTTTGAGCCAGTTGGAAAAGGTGGGTGGCCACCGATATCCACCTAGATCAATCCTCCCTCCTTAGGAAGCAATTTTCTCCATTGCGTTGATTTCTCCCATCAGATGAAGAAATTTCTGTTGAATTTGCCCCCAAGTGAGCCACTTGCCTTGGTGCAGGAGCTGCCTTGCTTTGACGACTCAATAAAGATGGATCCTTTGATGTTGATTTCCCTTGATCTATGTGTCCACAATCTGATCATTGGATTCCTATTGTATGTAGTCGGGGTTGAGCTATGTTGGTGTCAGTTGTTCTGTTACTTCTGAGGTGTCTAATAATGGTGGGAAATAAGGGCGAAGGAGATCCACATTGAACATTGGGTGCAGGCCAAGGAAAGGAGGAATGTTGAGCTCAAAAGAATTATCCCCCATGGCCTTGGTGATGGCGTACGACCCATAATGGAGTGAACGAAGCTTCCAATGGGGTCCTGTAAGGCATTCTTTCTGCAAGTGCAACCAAACTTTGTCGCCTACCTTAAACTTATGTGGCACTCGATGTTGATCATGGCGTTGCTTGTACTTGTCATTGGACTTATGTAGGATATCCTGAACTTGTTGGCATATGTGTTGGATCCGCTCAATGAATCAGGTGGCTTTGTCAGCTTCAGTTGGAGCAGGAGATGAGTCGGTCGAGGTGACTGCAAGGGGAAGTGCAACATCTATGGGGCCCAATGGTTGGAATCCCAACCCCACCTAAAAGTGTTTGTGGTCAGTTGAGCTATGCAGGGCTCGGTTGTAGCTATGTTGGACATAGAGAAGGCTCTCATCCCATGTGCGAGGGTGATTTGAATTATACATGCGAAGGATATACACAATCATTCGATTTACGACCTCGGTTTGGCCATCTGTTTGGGGGTGGAAGGTCATGGATTTGGTGAGCTTGGTGTCTAGCAATGACTAGAGGCTCGACTAGAATGTGCTGAGAAATTGACTATCCCTATCTGAGACAATGGTTTGTGGGATTCCAAAATGTACCCAGACTCATTCAAAGAAGATCTTGGCAGTGGCCTCTGCTATGATGCTCTTCTTGTAGGAAACCAAGATCGTCATCTTAGAAAAGAGATCAACAACCACAAAAACACAGTAATTTTCCCACTTGGTGGATGGGAGGCCCGACATGTATCCCATTGAGATGGATTCCCATGGCTTGTCAGGAGTAGGAAGAGGGGTGTATAGTCCCTATTTCTTAGTGGTCAGTTTGGCAATAGCGCAGGCAGTGCAGGACCTGATATACTTGCTTACCTCCCGTCGAAATTTCAACCAATAGAAATGTTTCTGTAGAATTCCCACTATCTTTTCAACGTCAAAGTGTCCTGCCACCCGACTGTAGTGGGATTCCCAGATCAGCTTCGCTCTCTCACTTGATGGAACACAGATATGGCCCAAACGACACAAAAACCCATCCTGAAGATGGAAATTATCGATAACTGCTTTTGCACCCAACATCTGGTAGGTGGTGGCGAAGTCTGGGTCTATCTCATAGATTTGGGGCCATCTAGAGGTCTCATGGCCGCAAGATTCTAGCACTGTGGTGAGTGTCATGACTAGTGGTCTGCTAAGGTAATCAACGACGCGGTTGGTGCTTCATGTTTTATACTTGATGTTGAGGTGGAATTGTTGCAAGTATGTGGACCACTTTTGATGGCGATCATTCTACAATTTTCCTTGTATCTACATGAATTGCAGTGGCTTATGATTAGTTTGGATGACTGTCTCCTTCCCAATAATGTAATATATCCACTGGTGAAAGCCTTTCATAATGGAGTATAGTTCTTTGTCATAAGTAGGGTACCTACAAACAACATCTGATAGTGTCTCACTATGATAGGCCACGGGGTGGTCGTGCTGAGTGAGAACGGTGCCCACAACATAGTCTGAAGCATCTGTCTTGATCTCAAAGGGTTGATGTTGGTCTGGTAGTGAAAATACTGGGGCTGAGCACAATCATTGCTTCAAATCATCGAACACTTGTTGTTGGGACCGACCCCATGCAAATTTCACCTTTCCACCACTCCTAGTTATTTGGCTGAGGGCCCATGCAATATGGGAGAATCCCAACATGAACTTGCAGTAGAAATTGGCAAGGCCCAAGAAGCTCCGAAGCTCAGTGAGTGTGGTGGGGGCTAGCCAGTCACGGATGACTTGGATATTGGTTGGATCCACATGTACGCCATGTTGATCAATGATGTATCCTAGGTAATGGACCCTCTCCATGTCGAAGGAGCATTTTTCCAAGTTGGCGTATAGCTTATGCTGCCTCAGGGTGTGCAAACCCTGTTGAATATGCTGCAAGTGCTCGGCCCAAGTCTTGTTGTAAATGAGAATCTCATTCAGATACACCACTACAAAAGTATTGGTGAATGGTTGCAGGATATTGTCCATAATCCTCACGAAAGTTGTTAGATCATTTGTCAAACCAAAGGGCATGACCAACCATTCAAAAAGGCCTTCCTTTGACTTGAAGGCGGTATTCCATACATCTGTCTATTCTATTGGGAACTGGTGGTAACCAGACTTCAGATCAATCTTACTGAAGTATTTGGCCCCTGTGAGTTGATCAAGGAGGTCGTCGATTCGGGGAATTAGGTACCGGTTTCTGACTGTGATTTTATTCAGAGCCCGGTAATCAATGCAAAGTCACCAGGTTCCATCTTTCTTTTGTACCGGCATGATTGGGCTTCCGCAAGGTGATGATCTGGGATGGATGTGCCCCTTGTGGAGCATTTCTTGATCTATCACTTGATCTCCTCATTCTCTAACAGAGAGCGGCAATAGACTGGCCCATTAGGAAGCGGTGCGTCGGGGGTCGAATCAATGGGGAACTTGACATGGCAGTGCAGAGGTACCCCAGTAGATGAGGAGAAGATATTCGAGTATTCTTCCACGACCTTATCTACTTGCTTCTGTTGTGTGGAGAGGTCGGTCGCAGATACCCTAGATGTGGTTGTGATATTTCTCTCATTACGAGAGAGAGTCACGAAGAAGACAAACTTCCCCGTCTGAGAGATGACCTTCCTACATTTCTTAGCAGAGATCACGGAAATAGCACTAGGTGGGACTGCCTCGAGTATCCTGTACAATTTCTTGTTCAAAGTAATAATAACACTACGAGACCTAGACTCATATACAGCATGACGTTTCCATAAATAAGGTTGTACCAAAAGAACATCACAAAATTCAAGAGGAGAAACATCACACAATACCTCATCTTTGAAGGGCTTGATGTCGTACGAAAATTGGCACTGTTGGCTGACGCGGAGATCACTTCCTTGGCGGAGCCATCCAATGGTGTAGGGTTGTGGGTGCGACATTGTTGGCAGGGCCAACTGCTTGATGACCTTTGCTGAGATGAGGTTCTTTTGGCTACCGCTATCAACGATGAAGTGCAGCGGGGTGCCTTTTACCCACGTCTATGAATGAAAGAGGAGCTCTCTTTCTTCTGGCTCGTCTGGTTCACTAGGATGGAGCTTGGTGGTAGCAACAATGGCACTCGTTCTGTGTCAATGATCTATGTTCCCCTTTCTGGTTCTGACTCAGAGTCAAAACCCGCATCTGATTCATATGCTTTCACTTCAGCCACCAGCGACTGCTTTGAGCAGCAATCAGCAGTGTTATGCCAAGGCCTCTTATGGAAGTTGCACCACTTCCCAGTGTCTTTCTTTATCTTTCCGGTGTCCTTCTTTGCTTGTGGATTGAACTGGTTGTCCTGATACTTTCCATATTTTCTCTATCCTTTGTTCTGTGGGTTGGGGCCGCCCTTTCCTGGCTTTTGTTGTGAGGGGTTCCTAGGCCCAAATTTCTACATCTTTTGTTTGATCTTCTCCTCGATTTTGACAGCATATCGGTAGGCTACGCCCAAGGATGATATGTCTAGAAATTCCATTTCAATCTGGATGTATCTATGCAGAGCACCGTGATACTTGAGCACCATATGTCTCTCTAAATCTTTGATACCCAGCTTGGTGCGCAAGATATGGAATATATTTGTGAAATCTAGCACTGCTTGGTCTCTTTCTTGCCGCAGTGTGGTCCATTTGGTATACAAGTCATCATAACTTCCGACAGGGTAGTATTGTTCCTTAATAGCATCCCTTAAGGATTCCTAGGTGGCCTTGACTGTAAATAATGAGGGTTCCTCTGTTTCCTTTTCCTCACAGAAAGTTTCCCACCAATCTTTGACATGGGGAACGACTTTGAGGAGCTCAAAAGTAATATTTTCTCTATTTGAAAAGTTATGGACAGAAAAATACCCTTCTAGTAGATTCAACCACTTGTATACAACATCTGCGTTTATTTGACCTTCAAATATAGGAATATCGAAGTTTATTTGTACCTTGAAGGGGGTGGCACCTCCGCTCAAAGAAGATGTGTCGCTTGTTGGTATCTGCCGAAGGATTTGCGCGAAACTATCCATCATCTCATTCCTCCATTGCATGAGGGCTTCCTCAAGAAAAATTTTAAAAGGATCTCATGTTCCATCATATTTATTTTCTCCTTCCATGAGAGGTCGCTTGGGCGTGCAAGATATTTTTTCCTCAAGAGAAACAAGCTCGAGACCCAAATCTTTGTACTCCGACCTCGTTGGGGACATGCATTAAGACGACAAGGAGCAGACCGCTCTGATACCACTGATACAGATTTTATGAGCATAACGAAATGACTACAGATTATTAACAAGTGCTTAACACAAAATAACAGAGATACAATAAAACTGGTTTTCTATTCAATAAGGAAATAAGCTGAAACTGTAAAATGCAGTGGCAAACAAGCTTGTTGGAATGGTGGCGGCTTATCTCTGAGAAGAGATGTGACGACTGCACTCATTTGCAATAAGATGACTACAATGAGGCTCTAAAGGCCTTTTCACAATAAACAAGAATGCCAAAAACCCTAGACATACAAAAACCTAACCCTAGGAGATGAAGCGCCAAAAGTCATGTTGGACCCGTTTGGGTAAGTTAGTACATCAACTTCCTGGGGTCATAACTTTTGCATACGATCTTCAGTTTAGGCACATGATAGCCCATTGGAAAGGTATCATCGAGGAGATTCATTTTGGAGGAAATATCAAAGGAAATTCCATATTGCTCCCTGTTTTCCCAAAAAACGTCGTTTAGGGCCTCAAAACGGCTCCGGAAGTGAAAAACTGCTAAAAATAGTAAATTACCAAAGTTGCCAGAAAATTGTTTTGAGCCAGTTGGAAAAAGGTGGGTGGCCACCAATATCAACCTGGATCATTACTACAAAAACGACTTGGCATAGCTCTGATACCATATTGTAACATACCCTCCTACTAACATGAAATTTAAAACACCCCATACATATAAAATGAACCAAGGGGAAGTAGGCTCATAATTTAACATGCATCTAACAACATAATATAAACCCATGAATGGAGTTGTTTCATTAGAACAACAAACACACAACATTCAATAAAGCACATACACAATGGAAATAACATCATAAACATAACAAAGAACTTATATGTTTATAAAATAACCAGTTGGTTATGTACAAAGGATGTTCCTCCTAGCCATAGGATTTTTATTCATTTTCTCTTAACAATAAGCCACCCCTGAGCTGAGGCTATGAGTCCACAAGGAGGTCTGACCCTCTTGGTTGTCCACTCTCCATAATCAGTAGCCCAAAATCCCAAAATCTACTCTCTTCCCCACAACCTACACAACCTAGGGAATGGGATCCCCCTCCATTGCACATAGTCCCTCGAGCCTTCCCACTTCCCTCCAAGGCTCCAGTGCACCTGGTTGACCAAGAATATCCTAGTCACTCTAGGAGTTCTCATGAAAACCTTCACAAGTATTTGGATTCATTTCCTCAATAGGAAATTACTCCACAAACACACAGACCATATTTCCAACATATACACATCCCAATAATAGTTTCCTTCAAGCACAACATGGACGGTTCTCTTCCCGACACTTTTCTCCTCTTTTGCTACTGAAAATCAACATGTAAACACTTACCTCTTTTCCCATACAAATTTCCTTTTTAGCGAAGAAAGACCACGCAAGTTGACTCTCACACTCCCAATGTTGATTGTACTTCAGCCCCAATCTCTCAATAACTAAGGAATGTGACTTCTCACACCCACCCTCTTACATGAATTCCATTATTGATCTCTCAAAGAGGGAAATTAGAAGGTAAAAATATACATTAACTTAAGATAATAACATGGGTTTCCCCTTGGATCCCCCTTTAGCCCTCTCTCATGTGGAATCATAGCCCCCCCATCGTTACCATCCCTCTTGTATCACATATAGCAATTATTATTAATCATTTTGATGTACATAATACACAATTCATCCCTTGACCATATTAATCAATATGGGATCTTCACCCCAAACATATCAGCTCACTAGCCTAAACCACATTTATAGAATTACATTATAATTTCCAGGGACTGAAACTGGGGATGTTAAAAATAGAGATGGTAGAATCTTTGAAACCTATCAAACTTGTTATTGAATCAACTATGCCTAAAATTGAATCTATTAAGCCAGTTTCTAAAGATACAAAAACACATATTAGTTCATAGGATTTATTGAATGGGGAGAAATTTTTATAAGGTTTAAAGAAGGGGATTACCCAATTGTGATTCTACCAAGTAACCCTTGCGATAAAGATATTGACGATCATGTCTTTCCTAATATAAGGAAATATTATCTCCATAATGTAGTTGATAGAACCCTAATGATCCCTTGTTCATAATTGTTTGGTTGGATAATTCACCACATATGTGAATAACACAACAATTCTAATTGACCAAGGAAGATGTATATCATTCCAAGCTTCAAAAGTTGAGCAGTATTATAAGTTTTTTCAACCTCAAGTTTATATGATAACTAGTTGGGTTGATGAATTTCATAAGCACCACTATTTCAAAAGGATATTGGCAATATAGTGGGTAGAGGGAAAGAGGTTTCAAGCAAATAAAGATGGTGTTTATACAATAGAAAATTTAAGAGATCCATATATCTATGCCATGTCAATGATGTGTAGATTTTTTTGGAGAACGTGATTGTGTACATTTTAAAAATGAATGGGTTCTACTAGTACACACTATAGTTTCAAAGGGTTATGCATTTAACTGGGAAACTATGTTATTTCATACTATATATAAAGCAATGGAGAAAGGAAAAACATAGATTCCAAAATAATTCCAACATTTTATATGGCTTCCTATTTACCAGACATCATTTGTTTTAATAACCTTTTTTCTGGTATCGAATGGTCCTAGACTATGCTATGAATGTTAGTCCATGTTTATTAACAAAGACTATGGGAGAACAAATATAAAATTCATTATTCTCATATTTTTGACAACTTTCTAGAGCAAGTGTTTACGTTGCTTTTTTGCAAACCTTCACCCAAATTGACATAAGAAGCAATGTTGTTGCTTAGTAGTATTAGGTATTGGTATTTTCAAGAACATCACACCTATTTGAGAATTGATTGAGCTCTTACACCACCTTACCTTTTTACCAAACATGTTCCTAATAGGTTAGTGTTAAGAGAGATAATGTATCATAATATCTTATATGGTTTTAACACATCAATGAATAAAGACAAACATAGAGCATTTGCTACATATAATATGTGTTTAGGGAATTATGGATGGACTATTTCCAATTTCCAAAGAAAGAAGTGATTTCCATATTAGAATATAAATTTCCTCAAGGGAAATTTAGGAAGCATGATCCTAAGGGATTAGTGGAAGATCATGGAAAAAATTGAATATATCATGGTCTTACACTCATGAACATAAGGATCACGAGGATATTTATAAAAGCCTTAAATCTTGGGAACAAGTTCTAGAGAGGCTAAAATCACAAGAAGAGTCTTCTTCTCAACTAATGGATAAGGAATCAAAAGAAAAGAAAAGGAATGATAAGGCTAAAAGACAAAAGAAAAAAACTAATCCTAAAGCTAAACAAGAAGTTACAAATGAAAAAAGAAAGACAAAATCCAGAGGATAAAAGGTTGAAAGCTATTGAGAAAGAAAGACTAAAGAAAGAAGAAAAATCTAAAAGGAAAAGAAAGTAGTAGAGGCGGATCAGAAGACAAGTGTATAAAAAGAGGATAAGGATAGGGAAGAGTCAACTCAGAAGAAAAGGGGAGAAGATGATAGAGACGAGCTCAAAAATAAGCAAAGGGAGGAAAATGAAGATAAAGAGAGAGTTTATGTGGAAAGGAAAGTTGTTGAAGAGAAAGCAAAGGAATATGAAGAGGCCAAAATCAGAGCAGCAATTGAAGTAAGGAAAAACGAAGAGGAGGCTATAAAACAACAACTAGTAGAAAAAGAGAATTTAGAAAAGAATGTTAACCAAGGTTGGGATGAAAAATGATACATCTAAAATTCAATATCAATCGATTAATCATATCATGAAAAACTTGATTATTACCAAACATACAACCACAAGAGGAGGATATAAATGAAAGAATGTGATTTCTAAAGAATTTGTAACCTTGAGAAAATTAGAGAATGTATTATCATCGAAGAATACACCTAAAGTTGTTCTAGTAGATGATTATGTTAATCTTGAGCTAATAGCGTATAACAAAATAAAGTGATATGTTGTTAAACAAACATAGAGAAAGAGAAAGATAGATCTTGATAACACTATGATTTACACAACAAAAGTTAAAGTTATGGATCTAAGAAAACCAAGTTATCTAAGCTAATACTAGCAGGTTAGCAATAACTCATGCTATTTTAGATAAGGCTCTGTCAAAATAAAAGGATGTACTGAAGTATGAAAACAAGATAACACTACTGGAAAACCAAGTCAAATATTACAAATCAACTCAAGGAATTGTGATAGTATTCATTGAATATGTTATTGAAGGAGATGTAAGGAATGCAAAGATTAAGAGAGATTTCTACAAGAAAACCTTCCAACCGCAAGAGTTAAGTGTTAAGTTGTCAATTTGATATAAATAAACTCAAGCTTGGTGAGTTACATAGGAAAGAAAATAGTGTCAATTCAATTTTTGACACTATTCAATAGGAAAGAGATGCAAAAGAAAGGTTAGAATAGGTTCCCCCAATATTCAATTTTTGAAAAAGGAAAACATGTTTGAAATTAGCAAGGACTCATTTATTGAGATGAGGTATCCAAAAGGAAGATAGGCATTTAGAAAATGAATGTGAATCATGCTTAAAAATATTGGACTATGTTAAAGATATCATAAAAGAGTGTCAACTTCCATCCTTGGAACCACCAAAGGATTTTCTCCCAATGCCTCAAGTGATGTTTAACTAAAAAAGAATTGATATTCAAAGTGTTTCTTATGTGAACAAAGGTCATATGAAGAACATTTTAACCAAAAAAACTAAAGATGTGATATGCATTCAATTATCTTTTTCCAAAATAGATAAATACATAAAAAGGTTTTCTAAACAATTATTTATTTTCCATTTAGCCAACATGTTTTCCCCTTAGGTCAAACTATGTAATAAGCTTATTTGAACAATAATTCGTGAGTCCATCAAGTAGTTAGGGTTCTTTAAAATATGAAATAGTTATTGCGCATTAA
>ML785996.1:374009-384376 GCA_009831015.1 Picea engelmannii | reverse complement strand
ACAAGAGGCTACCTAAAATTGCTTCCAAATCAAGTCATAACCACCATCGACTCAAGCGAGGATGGCATAAAGACACCCAATCTTGGCTAAACTATTGGGGAATAATGGAAGAAACCATTTTACAGAATAAAGATACTATTAAAGAAAATGTCAAATCAAAATTTAAGGAAAAAATGTGGTGTGATAAAGAGTTAGAGGGAAAAAGAAAATTAAGGTATTATAAAGATGTAATCAACCCTAATCTAGAAGATCAAAATTGTCTATCTGTTTTGCCAAGTGTAAAGAAAAAAATAAGCATTGCTAAGATAAGAGCAAATTCTCATGAGCTCCATAGTGAAACTGGGCGTTGGTCAATTCCTAAGACGCCATGGGATGAAAGAGTGTGTCACATTTGTGACACTAAGAAGGTTGAAGATGAAAAACACTTTCTCTTAGATTGTCCAGCCTATACCCATATTAGATCTCATTTTCAAAATATTGATCACACTACCAACCTTCCTAACCTCTTAANNNAACAAAAGTATGGTGATCTTGGAAACCTTCTCTTAATGCTTTTCGAGCACAGAAACAAAATTCTAAAGAATCACAAGTAATCACTTACCCTCTTAAGGTCTGATAGACCAATTAGGTCTTAGTGGACGTTAATCATCATCATCATCAATAAAAATAAAAATAATAAAATACTTTATATTAAGTAATAAAAATAATAATAAAAAAAATACTTTATATTTATTAAAAAAAAAAAAGTCCACTTTAAAGTAAACTAGCTTAGATTTATTTCAAGCTACAAACTTCTTTTAGATTCCAAAACTTAACAAAATATTTCAAGGGTGGGGGTGCGGAAAATATTGGAGAAAATGTATTATTTCCCCCTACCTCCACCCTTGAAATATTGAAGAAAATTTATTATTATTATTAACACATTTTTTCCAATATTTCCCCCCATATTTTTAAGGTGAGGGGAAATATTGGAAAAAATGTATTATTATTAATAATACATTTTCTCCAATATTTCTTGGGCGGGGGGAAACTTGAAATATTGGAGAAAATGTAGTAATAATAATATCAATACATTTTCTCCAATATTTCCCCGACCACCTACTGTGGTGGGGAAAAATATTGGAGAAAAAATGTATTATTATTGAGAAAATGTATATTATTATTAATACATTTTCTCCAATATTTCCCCCACCCAGAAATCCAGATTTTTAAGGTGGGGGTGGGGGGGAATATTGGAGAAAATGTATTATTTCCCCCATACATTTTCTCCAATATTTCCCTCCATCTGAGAAATATTATTAATACATTTTCTCCAAGATTCCCCCCCACCCTCTCCAAGATTTCTCGGGTGGGGGTGGGGAGGAATATTGGAAAAAATGTAATAATAATAATAATAATACATTTTCTTCAATATTTTCCCCCACCCTCTTATCACCACATGGGAGTGGGGGAAAATATTGGAGAAAATGTATTTAATTTGCGTCCACCCTTACCCTCTTATCACTCACACCCTCATAATACGGTGAGGGTGGGGGAAAATATTGGAGAAAATGTATTAATAATAATAATAATACATTTTCTCCAATATTTCCACCTATGACCACCCTTACCCTCAAATCAGAGTGGGGATATGAGGGTGGGGGTGGATGAAGATATTGGAGAAAATGCATTATTATTATATGAGGGTGGGGATGGGGGGAAATATTGGAGAAAATGTATTAATAAAAATAATACATTTTCTCCAATATTTCCCCCCACCCTCGAGGGAAAATATTGGAGAAAATGTATTAATAATACATTTTCTCCAATATTTCCCCCCACCCTCGGGGGAAAATATTGGATAAAATGTATTATTACTATTAATACATTTTATCCCTATCCTCACCCTTCCTCATATGTGGTGGGGGTGAGTGGAATTATTGGAGAAAATGTATATTATTATTAATACATTTTCTCCAATATTTCCCTCCATCCCCACCCTCCTTCATATGTTGGGGTGGGGGGAAATATTAGAAAAAATGTGTTTATTTTTTGTACCTACCCCCACTCCCACCTATGAGGGTGGGGATGGAGGGAAATGTTGGAGAAAATGTATTATTTTTTGTTTGTTTGCTAGTTTGTCCATGACCTGCGGGACTAGCTTGTAGCTGAGAAACCGCAACTCAGGGGTATCTAAGCCATCAAAATCACTCAGGCATTGCACCCGTTCTGAGCCACGCCAACCCATACCATGGTTGGATTTTTTGTCCCTGCGGGTTTCGAACGAGTGACTTAACATCACGGAGTGCCTTAACACCACACTCCATCTTCGATTATCCTACACCTCGGGGACTTATTATTATAATACATTTTCTCCAATATTTTCCCCCATCCCCACCCCCACTCCTATTGAATTTTCAATGAGCTATGGCTTGTGCATTTACTTTAAATGTTATGTTTAGTCTTTACTTGAACCATAACTACTGCAGCAAACCAACATCACAAGAAGAATAACCATGCACAAAAACACAAGAAGTATCCTGGGAAACCCTTGTCAACAAGGGAAGAAAACCCAACCAATCATTTGCTATATTCTTCAAGAGAAACACCTCCCACACCCATCACCAAACCTAGCACACAAGAGGGTGTTGTAATTCTCATAATTTTAGACCACAACTTTTGAAATCGTGAGATGACACAAGGATAAGTGTATTTCTTCAATGAGGATTCACCTTTATTTATATACGACTTATCACATCAAATGATGTGTCTATTGGCACAATAGGGCTGACCTAAATAACTCAAAATATAATTAATAATTACCATATTAATTATCTTTTACTTTATGGTGGGGTTGACCTGTACCCTTTACATCACAAATAGAGTTACAGGTAAGTTTGACTCTTGAACAATATAGCAAGGGATCTCATACACCCACAAGTGCTCAGCCACTAGGGGCACATCCATCTGTGCTCAGCCACAGGGATGTCTAGATCTCTATCTCACTGTGTCTCACAAGAGAATCACACTCACTAGTGCTCAGCCACTAGGATCATGTTCACCTGTGCTCAACCACAACCACGTCCAACTTAGTAGATCTCTTTCTCATTGTGTCTCATGAAAGAATCATCTGGAGTATCACATCATATGAACTCTCTGCACAGAGGAGACCAGTACATCATTTCATCTCTGTCTCAGAGAGAACAACACACCCAACTCATGGGCTTCCCCACACAAAGGCACACAACATTCCATCTCCGTCTCAGAGAGGAACCACACACCCAACTCATGGGCTTCCTCACCCCACACAGGGCACACAACGTTCCATTTCCATCTCAGAGAAGAACCACACAACCAAATCATGGGATTCCTCGCCCCACACAAGGGCACACAATTTTCCTTCTCCGTCTCAGAGAGGAACCACACAACCAACTCATGGGATTTCTCTCAGGTCTTACTCACTCAGTCTATGTCCTGGAGGATGTTTCACGCAACTGTAATCATCAACACTCCCTCTCAGCTAGGGAGGCATTCTCCATCAGGCCAAGTCTCGCACGGAAGTACTCAAACTTCATCTTGGTTGTAGTCATCAACACTCCCTCTCAGCTAGGGAGGTATTCTCCACCAAGCCAGTTTCTCATGAAAGTACTCGAACTTCATATTGGCAAGCGGTTTGGTGAAGATATCTGCAATCTGCTCATATGTGGGAAGGTATTGCATGTGTATTTCTTTCCTCTGCACCATGTCTCTGATATAATGATATTTTATCTCAATGTGTTTCAAACTATGATGAAACACATGGTTCTCAGAGAGCTTCACACAGCTCTGGTTATCACAATGAATAATAATAGGATCCATCTCATGATCAAATAAATTTGTCAGAAGCTTGTGAAGCCACACTACTTCGCGGAGTTCCACACTGAATGCTATATACTCTTCTTCTGTGGTACTCAAGGCCACAGAGCTTTGTTTCCTACTGCACCAGGAAACCATGGAAGAACCCAAGGTAAAACAACAACCAGACGAGCTCTTCCGGTCCACTGTGCTCCCTACCCAATCGACATATCCCTGCAAACTCAAGTCTACATTGGAGGCATATCTCAAGCTATATCCAACTATGCCTTGTAGATATCTCAATACATGTTTCGTTGTTATCCAGTGAGTCTATCTCGGTTGACTCATGAATTGACTAAGTTCATTCACTCAATAGCATACATCATATCTGGTGTTAACAAGATACATTAGTGATCCAATCAACTGTAAATTGATCTCGTCTGAATCATCATCATTCATTTTCTTCAAATCCATTGCCATTGGTGTAGGCATGGATTTGTGTTATTTCATACTGAACTTCTTTAATATCCCCACTGTATATTTTCCTTGACTCAGGAAAAATCTCATCAGTCCTTTGTCATACTTCTTGTCCCAAGAAGTAGTGCATCATACCTAGATCCTTCATCTCGAAATCAGAAGTCAAATCTTGCTTGTATCCAACAACAAGGCTTCCTAAATAAGTCACCAAAATTAGGCTCTCATCACCAATAATGTAATAATATAGGTTTGGATTAGAAACACTCTTTTTGAATCCCAAACTCATCGAGAATCCATCCATCTTCTCGTGCCAAGCACAAGGTGTCTGCATTAGTCCATACAGGGCTTTCTTCAACATGTACACATGAGATTTCTCGTCGTATATCACGAATCCTTCTGGCTGCTCAATGTAAACTTATTCATCAATATCACCATTGAGAAAGGTTGTATTTACATCCATCTGATGTAGTTTCCAGCTCATGGATGATAGTACAGATGGAAGTGTATCGAGCTACTGGATCAAATGTCTCATCATAGACAACTCCCTCTATTTGTGGGAATCTTTCTGGCTACAAATCTCGCTTTATATTTCTTGACACTTCCATCAGCTGCATGTCTCTCTACCCCTTGTAGATTTTGTTGAGCTTAGACAGGTTCTGTGTGGCCTACTTGCAATGTTTATGGGAATATCAACTGGAGCAACTAGGTCAACAAATGTCTCCCTCTGAATGCTGAAGGGGAGAAGGTATTGTCTTTTCCTTCTTCTCAAATAGTTTTGACTCCCTCTGAAATCTAAAGGATAACCATCTTCCTTTATTGTTAACCTGCCTAGAACAAGGAAACAAATGAAAGGAAACAAGACCAGAATATCTCCTAGAGGAGATTCATGAGTACATCTCTAGAATCAAAACAAATTAAGGATTTTTGTCACAGATACAATGCCTACTTGTAATGTAGCAACCTTAGAAATGTGGGTTAGAGGCATGTTAATTAAAAACAATCAAACCTGGAGTCTTCACTTCTAGTGTGTTGTTCCTCTGAATGCACTGAGATCCTTCTGGATCCATGATTGCACCAAGGGTTTCTTCCTCCTACAAGTACCCTTATGACAATGATGCAAATAATATATACAAGTGCATACCTGAGAGTGTACACCAATGGAGATTCTGCTTGTTTTTCAATGTCATGATGAGCAATGACATTCCTTGACTTCTCTTGGGGTGGCTAATGTTGCTTTCTTTGCAAATTACTGGCTCTCACATCAATTGTCTTCAAGCTTTGATTATTTGGACAGTACTTTATGTTTGATAATTTTACAAATGTGTCATCTATCACATCATCTTCATAGCTCACCAAAATTATCACCTGGCCTTGTAACTTCACCTCTCACTTTGGAGCACCCCTGATGTTTCCACAGAGAGGAGCATATTGCCATTTCCATGTAACACCTTTAATATCATATCAAAATATTCTTGATCTCTTGTCACCGTGAAGATTCTTAAAAACCGCAAATGAGGGGATTCCATGCACCATTCTGTAGAGACAAAAACTTTAACAACAATTGACTGAATAGGGGCATTTAAGTTTACAGGTCTTGCAAATCCAAACATCTCAGCAGGAAAATTGGTTTGTTGTTGAGCTCATTAGTGAGGCTTGAGACATGCTAAACAATTTCATAGAACTTCTGAGAAGGTTCTCCAAAAAGCACAACTTGTGTGCATTTGACATAGTATAAAAGAAAAAAAAAGATCAACCTTTACATCAGACTTCATGATCGTTGATTGTATGCATTCCCAATGGAAAATCAATGTATATCCTAGCATTTTTAAAAGCCCGCCCACTTCAAGTTTTTGTAATTCCATTGGATTATGGAACAAAGAACTTGAGATCTGTAATCTACGGATTTGAAGTCTGCTTACAAAGCTAATGGCCCTCCAATCCCGCGGTTTGCTACAACAAGAACATGCTTAACAACCTTCACTTTACTTCCCATAAAAACTTAGTTCTGCTACCAGCCTCGACTTGATCCTCCTCCTTCTGTAGGTCTGATGTTTAGGGTACCTGTCGTAGGGGTTCTTTTGGCTATGGCAGCCTTAAACTTCACCTTAGAAAGGTTCGGATACTACCTTAGTTGTTTGCTGCCACGGGTCTACAATTTTAGGCCAAATACTAACTCAAATTCTGGGCTGCGGAAACCTTAGATTTTACCTCAGAAAGGGTCCGACCCTACTTCATTAAGAGTCTATTGTTAGGGTCTTCTGCGGAAGCCTTAGAGGGGACTCTCCCTTGCTGCGGTCTCCTTCTAGGGTCTTTCAACAGGGCTCGGGCAGGCCTGCGGCCATCCTCAACCTTCACAATGAAATTAAGAGGGGTTCGGCCTCAACATTTACCACATAATTTTTCAAGAGAGGTCTGGCCCTCTTCCCTTTATACCTATAATAGAAATTTGGCAACCCTTACCTTCAACCTTGATGTGCAATGATCTTCTTCAAGTCTGCTATGATACCATGTTGAATTTTCAATGAGCTATGGCTCATGCAATTACTTAAAAATTTTTATTTAGTCTTTACTTGAACCATAACTTCTACAACAAACCAAGATGACAAGAAGAATAACCATGCACAAGAACAAAAAAAGTATCCGAGGAAACCCTTCTCAACAAGGGAGGAAAACCTAGCCAATCCATTGCTATATTCTTTAAAAGAAAGACCTCCCACACCCATCACCAAACCTAACACACAAGAGGGTGTTGTAATTCTCATAATTTCAGACCACAACTTCTGCAATCATGAGATGACACAAGGATAAGTGTATTTCCTCAATGGGGATTCACCTTTATTTATATAAGACTTATCACATCAAATGATGTGTCTATTGGAAAAATAGGACCTACCTCAATAACTCAAAATATAATTAATAATTACCATATTAATTATCTTTTACATTAATTATTTTTTACTTTATGGTGGGGTTGACCTGTACCCTTTACACCACAAATAGGGTTACAGGTAAGTTTGACTCTTGGACAATATATCAAGGGATCTCATACACCCACTAATGCTCATCCACTAGGGGCACATCCATCCATGCTCAACCACATGGATGTCCACATCTCTATCTCACTGCGTCTCACAGGAGAATCACACTCACTAGTGCTTAACCACTAGGATCATGTTCACATGTGCTCAACCACAGGCACATCCAACTTAGCAGATCTCTTTCTCACTGCGTCTCATAGGAGAATCACACTAACTACTGCTCAACCACTAGGATCACGTTCACCTGTGCTCAGCTACAGGCATGTCCAACTCAATAGATCTCTTTCTCACTGCGACTCACAGGAGAATCATATGGAGTATTACATCATCTCAACTCTCTGCACGGAGGAGACCAATATATCGTTTCATCTCCGTCTCAGAGAGAAACGCACACCCAACTCATGGGATTCCCCACATAAGGGCACACAACATTCCATCTTCATCTCAGAGAGGAACGACACACCCAACTCATGGGTTTCCTCACCCCACACAGGGCACACAACATTCCATTTCCGTCTCGAAGAGGAACCACACACCCAACTCATGGGCACACCCAACTCATGGGATTCCTCACCCCACATAGGGGCACACAATGTTCCTTCTACATCTCAGAGAGTAACCACACACCCAACTCATGGAATTTCTCTTAGGCTTGACTCACTCAGTCTGTGTCTTGGAGGATGTCTCACGCAACTATAATCATCAACAACTCCCACCTATAGGGGTGGGGGGAAATATTGGAGAAAATGTATTAATAATATATTCCCCTCACCCCCACCCCACTCTCATAGGTTGGGGTGGGGGTGTGGGGAAATATTGAAGAAAATGTATTAATAATATATTACCCCCACCCTCTTATCACCCCCACCCTCATAATAGGGTGGGGGGAAATATTGAAGAAAATGTATTAATAATAATAATAATACATTTGCTTCAATATTTCCACCTATGACCACCCCCACCCTCATATGAAGGTGGGGGTGGGGGGGAATATTGGAAAAAATGCATTATTATTATATGAGGGTGGGGGTAGAGGAAAATATTGAAGAAAATGTAGTATAATTATTAATACGTTTTCTCCAATATTTCTCTACACACCCAACCTCTCTCATATGTGGTGGGCATGAGGGGAAATATTGAAGAAAATGTATTATTATTATTAATACATTTTCTCCAATATTTCACTCCATCCCCACTCTCCCTCGTATGTTGGGGTGGAGGGGAAATATTGGAGACAATGTGTTTATTTTTTGTACCCACCCCTACTCATATGTGGTGTAGGTAGGAGGAAATATTAGAGAAAATGTATTATTATTATTAATACATTTTCTCCAATATTTCTCCCCCATCCCCACCCTCCCTCATATGTTGGGGTGGGGGGAAATATTGGAGAAAATGTGTTTATTTTTTGTACCCACCCCACTCCCACCTATGAGGGGGTTGGATAAAAATATTGGAGAAAATGTATTATTATTATAATAATAATACATTTTCTCCAATATTCTCCCCAACTCCCACCTATGGGGGTGGGGGGAAATATTGGAGAAAATGTATTAATAATATATTCCCCCCCACAGCCATGCTCATAGGTTGGGGTGGGGGTGCAGGGAAATATTGGAAAAAATGTATTAATAATAATAATGCATTTTCTCTGTCCCCGAGGTGTAGCACAGTTGGTGACGGAGTGTGTTGTTAAGTCACTCCGTGATATTAAAATCATCGGTTCGAAACCCGTGGGGACAAAAAATCCAGTCATGTTAAGGGTTGGTGTGGCTCAGGCCGGGTGCGATCCCCAAGTGATTTTGATGGCTTATATGCCCCTGAGTCGCGGTTTCTTAGCCACAGGTTAGTTCCATAGGTCACGGGCAAACTAACAAACAAACAAAAAATAATACATTTTCTCCAGTATTTCCCTCATATGAGTATGTGGGGGTGATGGGAAAGAGGTGGTGGAAAATATTCGATACATTTTCTCCAATATTTCCCCCACCCCCACCATTTTTCTCCAATATTTCCCACCTTTTTTTCTCCAATATTTCCCACCACCCCACATCCTCATATGATGGAAATATTGGGGAAAATGATTATTATAATAATAATACATTTTCTCCAATATTTCCCCGCACTCCCACCCTCTCATTTTCTCCAATATTTCCTACCACCCCAAGCTCATATGAGGGAAATATTGGAAAAAATGTATATTGGAATACATTGACTGGTAAAGTCTATGGAGGTATACATACCCTACCCCCTTTGGATTTGAACTTGTAACTTCTTAAGAGGAAACACATGTTCTTAACCATTAAGCCCACTCATACTAATATTTAATAGATATGAAGTTAAACTGAATCTAAACTTGTAGATATTTTTATGGGTACCAAAAAAACACAAAACCATACTTAAATTTAAACCATTAAACTTTGATGAAAAAAATAATATTAAAAATAAAAAACTATTATTTACATTTAACAATATTTATTAAAATAATTTCACTGTTATATATTTTTAAATATATATTATTAAAATTAATCAAATCACAATTGGTCCTCGTACTTTTACAGAGGAGTACCGGAGAATTAGGGAGAATTGGTCACTTATCTCTTTCGTCTGTCACTTCCACCCAACCGCATACAGTAACTGTTCACAAGCTAATGGTACCCTACTCTAATCGAATAAAGATTTCGATCGGCCGGCCATACCGTAACTGTTCACGAGCTAATAATGGCCTCGTTTCGATCGGCCGGCCATACCGACCCCGAAACATTAATTCTCGGATGCTACTTGCAGCGTCATTTCTCATGGGTCTCCGTTCACACACCATAAACAGAGCCTCTCACACGCTATAAAAGGAAGCAGGTATCTGCTCTTCTTTACCATTCAGTCCGTATTCAATAGTTTCGCAGGTTTGAACTTTTCTGTGCGCAAGAAAGACGACAGAGATTAGTAATGGCGGTAATCAAGCTACACGGCCATCCCATATCCACGGCCACCGCTATGGTGCTCTGCTGTTTGAATGAGAAGGAAGTTGAATACGATTTC
>ML785996.1:353970-373777 GCA_009831015.1 Picea engelmannii | reverse complement strand
TGTGAATGCATGGTGGGAGGACATCTCCTCTCGCCCTGCCTGGAAGAAAGTTGCAGAGAAGATGCCAAAGTGAGGAGAGTAGACTCAGGGAATTTGAGACTGCAGCCAATAAATAAATATTTTTTTTTGTCTGTGTTACGATTTTTATGTAATGTCATTTGGAATTATATATTGATAGTTTTTTGCACATTATATTTCAGCAAATGATCAAGAAGAAATTCTGCAAATGATCATATCCCAAGATCTCTCAATAGAGAGGCGGACGCCCTCTCTAAAAGGGCCTTAAAGGGAGCTGTCCTTTCTAAAAGGGCTTTAAAGGGAGCTGTCGGTCATCTCACGATATTTCACCGAGAAGGAGGGATAGAGAGTCCTTCCACATCTATAAATGTTTTTGAATGAAGTGGGATGTTTATCCTCATTCTGCTGATGATGTATTGATTACTGTTATCTCCCTTTTAGGCTGATTTTTCTTTGACTGTTTTAGAAGGGTGGTTCCTCCCGGCTGGTTGGTTTTCCGGACTTTGGTTTGGCGAGCAGCTTTGCATTGTAACAAATTTATACCTTTTATAAATTGGAGCAATTTTCTCTTGGAAAAAAAAAAAAAAAAGAAGTGAAGTTATGTTCATGGTTTTATATATTTATGGTGTTATATAACACATTTATGAAACGTTTTTCTATTATGTTTTTTTCTAATAAATCTCTCACTTTTCTATTAAAGTCCTCACTCTATAACTTTATGAGGGTTAAGTAGAGAATTTATTAAAAAAGAGAGTGGGGTAAGAGATTATTAGAGAACATATATGTTTTCCAATAAATCCCTTTATCCCACTTTCTATAACAAATTTTTATATATTTTCTTTAATAAATCCCCCTATCTATATAACACATTTATATATGTTTTCTTTAATAAATCTTCTACCCTATATAACATATTTATGAAACTTTTATTTCCAATGTTTTTTCTACTAAAATTACTTTTTCCTTATCTTCTTACTATTTTTAATATATATGTTTTTTCTAATAAATTCCCCCATTTTCACCCTATATAAATAGTGATGGAAAGTATCTTTTAGTAGATAAAAGGTTGGGAATAAAGGTTTCATAAATGTGTTATAATAGGGTGGGGTAGTCTAGTCCAAGGATAGTGATGGAAAGTAGTTTTAGTAGATAAAAGGTTGGGAATAAAAGTTTCATAAATGTGTTATAATAGGGTGGGAGTCATGGGTTTTATTGAAGAAAACATATATATAATATATTTGTTTTCTCTAATAAATCCAATAGGGTGGAGGTGGGGGGATTTATTAGAGAAAATATGTGTATGTGTGTGTGAGTGTTTTCTTTAATAAATCTCCACACCCCCACCCTATATGTTTTCTCTAATAAATCCCTCCACCCCTACCCTATTATATATATGTTTTATCTAATAAATCCTCCCACCCCCACCTTTGTCCTAGGAAAGAAAGAAGCACCATCAATATCACTCGTTGCGGAGCACCATCAATCAAAGGAGGTGGAACCCACCACTATTGATAAAGAACCCATCCCTAATAGGATAGGAAGAGCTACCACCCCTACTAAGTGTAGATCAATGCATTCATGCTATGTATAAAAGCACCCACCCTTTTTTTGTGTAACTATCCGTAATATATATGTTTTCTCTAATAAATCCCCTCACCCCCATATATGAAGGTACGGATAAAGAGATTTATTAGGAAATATATATATATCATATATGGGGGTGGAGGGATTTATTATATATATGTTTTATGTAATAAATCCTCCACCCCCACCAACACCAAATATATATGTTTTTTCTAATAAATACCCCCACCCTATATAAGGTGGGAAAGCTTATTAGAGAAAACATATATATATAATATATATATCATATATATTATATATATTTTCTCTAATAAATTTTCCCACCCCGCCTTATAAGTCATTTATATTTTAATGCCTTTAAATGTGGTTAGTTAAAACAATAATAATACTCTTTCCATAAAATTTGACATTTGAAATGTTTGATTTTCTAATTTTTCATATATATAGATATAATATCAATCAATATAATATTTAATTATATGTGGTTGATTTTCTTAAAAGGTAATTTGTTTTTTATTCAATTCCTTGGTAAACATGAATACAGAAAATATAATCAAAGGATGATATGACTTCTTTTATTAAAACCCTCACATGCCTAAGTTGAATATGGTAAAGATTATAAATTTTATTCATCTATTTCTTTTTATCAAAAAAAATAAAATTTAATTATATTAAATATGTGTATTGGTTGATTTTCTTAAAAAGTAATTTGTTTTTTATTCCATTCCTTGTAAACGTGAATGAAGAAAATACAATCAAAGGATGAGATGACTTCCTTTATTAAACCCCTCACATGCCTAAGTTGAATATTGTAAAGACTATATTAAACCCCTCACATGCCTAAGTTGAATATTGTAAAGACTATAATTTGTGTTCATCTGTTGTTTCTTTTTACTAAAGAAATATTGAAAAAATGTGTTCATCTAATTTTTTTTGACTAAAGAAATATTGAAATCTTCAATGAAAGGAGTTGTATTGAAATTTTCGACTAAAGAAATTTAGCTTGATCTGTCTAATATTTTATATAGTGTTATGAACCTTATTGCTAAAAAAAAAAAAATAGTGGCATTACTTAATGGGAGGAAAAAACGAATTGAATTGAGGATAAATAATCATGGCCTTAAATATTTATTTGAACATAAAAACATAAATGACACATAAATAAGATGGTTTGAATTTCTTTGTGTCATTTGACATTAAACACATTATAAGAAAAAAATGAGAATATGATTGTTGATGCACTAAAGGGAAGCATGGTTGTTGATGCACTGAACCAAAAGCTATATGCAATGCATGCTACAACAATTAGCATGTGTAAATCAAATTTGAAGAATATAATTCCTAAAGCTCTTGTAAAATATGAACACTACCGTCAAGTAAAGGAAGGATTGTAGCCAAAAGTAAAATATGAACACTACCATAAAATATGAACACTACTGTCAAGTAAAGGAAGGATTAAAAAATTGGTCTCAATTAATAAAAACAAAAATTATATAGGTTATCATATTTACTATTAATATGAACACTACTTTAATAAATTTATTATTACTTTAGCATTTACTGTTACTATTTGTATTTACTATTACTATTGTTTTTATTACTTTAGTATTTACTATTTACTTTAGTATATTTACTATTATTGTAGTATCTAGTATTTAGTATTACTACTAGCGTAGATCTATCTTAACCCAGATCTATCAAGAGAGCCAAGAGAGATCAAATCTCTTAAGGTGCAAATCTTTTCTTAAGTTTTGCACTAAAAAAGGGGTTTGCACCTAGAGAAATTTGATCCCTCTCGGCGCTTGATAGATCGGGGGTTAAGATGGATCTATGTTGGTATTGAATGAAATGCTACTGGTACTAAAAGACCATTGCAAAAGTGAGAAAGCAATACTTTTGGTCAAGATTGAAAAGAGAGGTTATAAAGAACATATCAAGATGCATGGAGTCTCAAGGACTAAAAGCTAAGCATGAACATGTAGTGGGTTTTTTATAACAATTATTGTTCCCATAATGGAAATGGGAGGTGGGAATTGTTGTTCCTCAAGTTGTTCTTAGTGAGGAAACAATGCCAAGGCACCCTATTGAGGTTTGGAAAAGTCTCCCCAATTTAGGTCTCAAGTTGGATCTTAGGCTAGAGTGGGTAACCCTCAAATTGTCACAAAGATTGTTGTTCAGAGTTTCCTTAGAACAACCCTTTCATACAAACACTAATTGATCCGGATTTATGAGAAGAATGAAATGAAAACACATATTTATAATATTAACACAGAGACACAGTGAATAACAACAACGATACAATAAAACTTGACTTCTATTAAATAAGAAATATGTTGAAATTGTAAAATGCAAACTGAAACAAGCTTGCTAGAATGGTGGTAGCTTATCTTTGAGAAGAGATGGGACGGCTACGCTCATTCGCAAGAAGATGAGTATAATGAGGCTCTAAAGGCCTTTTTACAATAAACATGAATGTCAAAACCATAGACATCCAAAAACCTAACCCTAGGAGATGAAGCTTCAAAATTCATGTGGGCCTTGTTGGGGTAGGTTAGTACATCAACTTCCTGGGGTCATAACTTTTGCATACGATCTTTGTTTAAGGCACACGATAGTTCGTTGGAAAGGTATCGACGATGAGACTCGTTTTGGGGGCTCAATCAAAGACTTTCATATTTTTGAGGTGCCTAATCGCGAAAAGAGTCATTTAGGCCCTCAAAATGGCCCCAGAAGTTTGGGAACCGAAAAACTGCTAAAATTAGTAAATTGCCAGAAAATTGTTTTGAGCCAATTGGAATAGGTGGGTGGTCACCAATATTCTCCTATATCAATCCACCCCCCTTAGGAAGCAATGGTCTCATTTCATTGAGTCCCCCCATCAGATGAGGAAATTTCTACCAAATTTGGCCCCGGGTGAGCCACTTGCCTTGGTGCAGGAGCGACCTAGCTTTGGCAACCTGATAAAGTCGGATCATCTACTGGTGAGTTCCCTTGACCTATGTCTCCACGATATTATCAATGGATGCATGTTCCATGTAATCAGGGTTTAGCTCTATTGGTGTCAATTTTTCTTCTATCTCTGAGGTGTCCAATAATGGTGGAAAATATGGCCAAAGAAGGTCCACATTGAACATTGGGTGCAAGCCAAGGAAGGGGGGAATGTTGAGCTCAAAATAATTTTCACCCATAATCTTAATGATGGTATAAGGTCCATAATGGAGTGGACGAAGATTCCAATGAGGCCCTGTAAGGCATTCTTTCTGCAAGTGCAACCAAACTTTGTCTCCCACCTGAAACTTGGGTGGCACCTAATATTGATCATGGCATTGCTTATACTTGGCATTGGACTTCTGTAAAATATATTAAACCTATTGGAGGATGTGTTGGATCCTCTCAATGAATCAGGTGGCTTTTTCAGCTTCAGTTGGAGCATGGGACAAGTTTGTTTGGGTGGTCGTAAGGGGTAGTGCAACATCCATGGGACCCAATGGTTGAAATCCCAACCCCACCTGAAAGGGGTTGTGGTTGGTTTAGTTGTGTATGGATCTGTTGTAGTTGTACTAAACATAGGGAAGACTCTCGTCCCATGTGCGGGGGTGCTTGGAATTGTACATGCAAAGGATATGCATGATCATTCAGTTGACAACCTTGGTTTGGCCATCCTTCTGGGGGTGGAAGGCATTGGATTTGGTGAGCTTGGTTTCCAGCAGTAAACATAGGCTCGACCAGAATGTGTTGAGGAATCGACTATCCTGATCTTAGATAATGATTTTTGGGATAGCAAAATGTACCCACACTCGTTCAAATAAGAGCTTAGCAATGGCAGATACTATGATGCTCTTCTTGTAGGTGGCCAAAATCGCCATCTTGGAAAAACGATCGACAACCACAAAAACACAGTCATTTCCCCACTTGGTGGATGGAAGGCCAGACATGTAGTCCATTGAGATAGATTCTTAAGACCTGTCAGGAGTAGGCAGAGGGGTGTACATGTCTTGTTTCTTAGTGGTCGGTTTGGAAATAGATCAGACAGGGCAGGACCGAATATACTTGTTGACATCCTGTCAAATTTTCGTCCAGTAGAAATGTTGTTGCAACACTGTCACCGTCTTTTTCATGCCAAAATGTCCTACCACCCGACTGTAGTGAGCTTCCCAAATCAGCTTCACTCGCTCTCTTGATGGAATGCATAGATGGACGAGATGGCACATCAACCCATCCTGAAGATGGAAATTAGTGATAGTTGTGTTTGCACCCAACATCTAGTAGGTGTTGGCGAAGTTAGGATCTGTCTCATAGAGGTGGGGCCATCTGAAGGTCTCATGGCCACAAGAGTCTAGCACCGTGGTGATTTCCATGACTCGAGATTGATTGAGGCAATCAGTGACTCAGTTGGTGCTTCTTGTTTTATAGTTGATGTTGAGGTGGACCTGCTACAAGTATGCGAACCACTTATGATGGTGGTCATTCTACAATTTTCCTTGTGTCTGCATGAACTACAATGGCTTATGATCAGTGTGGATGATTTTCTCCTTCCCGAGAATGTAATGCTTCCACTGGCGATAGGATTGCACAATGGAGAACATTTATTTTTCATAAGTACGGTACTTATGGACAACATCTGATAATTTCTCACTATGATAGGCTATGAGGTGGTCGTGTTGAGTGAGAACTGCACCCACAACATAGTCCGAAGCATATTTCTCGATTTCAAATGGTTGTTGTAGGTTAGGTAATGAAAGCATCGGGGTTGATCACAAGTGTTGCTTCAGATCAACAAATGTTTGTTGTTGGGACGGGATCCACACAATTTTTTCCTTACCACCACCCCTAGTTACTTGGTTGAGGGCTCATGCAATATGGGAGAATCCCAACACGAACCTATGATAGAAATTGGCAAGGCCTAAGAAGATTTGAAGCTCAGTGAGCGTGGTTGGGGATATTGAGTCACAAATGACTTAGATCTTGGTTGGATCCACATGCACACCATGCACATCAATAATGTAGCCTAGGTAGTGGACTATGTCCATGTCGAAGGAGCATTTTTCCAAGTTGGCATATATATTGTGTTGCCACAAAGTGTGCAAAATCTGTTGAATGTGTTGCAAGTGTTTCGCCCAAGTCTTCTTGTAGATGAGGATGTGTTAGCGATATTTCTTGCAAAGGGGTTAAATTGCAAAGAAATGGGTTAAAACCCACTTGTCCTAAGTATTGGGCATAATGCGTCTGTGTTAAACAAGAATTAATTTTGGACGGATGGGATTTGCGCGCCCAGATCAACGGCGCACAGCAAATTCTGGACCCCCCTGCCTTCCGACCTTTAAGCGGGGGGGGGTCTGGAATCGCAGGCGCAACTCTCCAACGGTTCAGATTGGCGCGCCCGGATCAACGACGATGAAGACCATTCCGGACCCCCCCTGCCTTTCTACCTTTAAGCGGAGGGGGGGGGGTCCGAAATCGATAGAGCAGCTTTCGACGACCGAGATTTCAGCACCCAGATCAACGGTGCTTGGACAGCCTCGTCCTCCTCAGACACCCTGGTTTTAGCTGGCGTGGGCCCTTCCCTCATCATAGCGTCCTCCTCTCCACCTTTCTCATGCTACCATGTGTCACACTTCCACCCCTCCCTCTTTGGTCCACATAGTCCCCCCTCCTTCTCGTCGTCCACTCGTCGCTCGCCATGTGTCCCTCACGTCGGCCCCTCACCAAAGGGCGAGTTCGTTATCTCTCGCCTTCCCTCTTTCCTCCCGAGGTCTTTCACCATGAACCATCCTCTGTCACCCTCCTCACACCTCGCCACTCCTCTTCCACGTCCTCATAATCTGACGCCATCACCCCCATTTTGCCATGCGCCCCGTTTTTTGCGTTGGCCACCATGCCTCTCCACCAAGCCCTTCAGTTATCCTAGGTGGCAGTGCGAGAAGCCTTCCTTATCCCAAGGTGTCGAGTTGGCCAGATAGTTCTCAATCCCAAGAAGCAGTTATTGAAGTGGTTGATGGTGGTTAGGCATCGTCTCTGCCATAATGGGTAGTTTCTGCAATAAATTAAAGGCACGTCGAGTCGCCGAAGAAACTGTCAGAAGATCGATTGCGTCTGCCATAAGTTGCACGACCATTCAAAGATTGCAGCTCCGTGTTGTCAAAATCCATGCAGACGCAAAGCTTTCAATGCTACGTCTCGATTTTGTTGTTGTTGTTAGTTTGGGTATATGTAGGCGTTTTCGCCATTTTTGTATCTATCGATGGTTGAGCTGAGCTCCCGGTTGTAAATCTTTAACGAAGCATTGATACTCTGGTTATGTATCCACTTTTGAGACTTCTTGCCTAATGAATGCCAGTTTCTTTTATGTCTTTGTTCCACTGTGTTAGAATCGCTCGGAATTGGAGGATCCAGTCGAGCCATAGCTGTTATAAGATGATGTTGGTAGGATCACTGTAGCAGTTATGATGTTTCTAGCCAGTTCTTGTGGTTTCCCGGCGCTGAGTGACTTGGAATTGGAGGATCCAGTCGAGTCCTCCTCAGTTTCTTGAGACCCTGAACCAAGCGGATCTTGCCTTCAGTGTCTTTCTTCTGCGAATAGCTGAAAGCTTGTTGCCTAAAGCTGTTTGTTCATTTTCCTCACTAAGTCTTCCACCTACTCACCCTTTTATCAACCCACTAGCTGGAGTTGGATCAAGACCTCATTTGTCACCATATGTACCAGACTCAGTCTCCGAGTTAGAGTGACATCCCCTCGAGTTTTCCTCCATTTGATCACCCCTTTAAAACAAATCGTGACATTAAAACTGATGGGCGTCGGGCTCTACTCCTGCAAGCAATCTAGGAGTGACTTCCAGCTCCAACATTCATGGCGCCATTGCTGGGGACGAAGTTGAATAGTTTCCCCGGGATTGAACGACAAAGGTGCAATCATATATCAGAACGTGAAGATTGCTACTGTGCACCTGGCGACTCCATTGTGATGACTCCACTGGGAAGAACCTGCTCTATCAACTGTGGCTTCGAGAGGTAGACACACGAGGTCTAATCCACACTTGCCTTTAGCTACACCAGAGGTTGATGCGGAAGCAGTGCGCAGAAAGGGAAAGAGATCTGCAAAAGAAGTTTCCGTCGATGAAACAGGTAATACACCCTCCCCTTCTGTGAGAACCCCATTTTCTTATTCCCAGCTTCCTACTCGTCCTTTTTCCGAAGTTCCACGTTCTCTAAATTTTGGGAGTGTTCCTGCTAAGTTTTCTCCTCCTGGTCTGGTATCAGAAAGATAAATCCTTGTCACTCCCTCCTCCCCAGAGGTCTTGCCTCATCACAGACCTCTAACGTCTGAAGGTTTCACCACCCCTCCTTTTGTGGTTACTGCTGCATAGAGAGAAGCGTCTGCACACTCAGGTCCCTTGGCTTTTTCTTTGTTTTCTCCGTTGTCTCCTCCAAGGATATCTGTTCCGACATCTCCCGTTCGTACTCCTTCTCCTCCGAGTTCTCCTCTACCTAATATCCCTATGGCTAGTGCTAATCCCCCTCCGAACAGAATGGATGCCATAGTTGCTGCCAGATATGCTCCTTTGATTCTACCCCAGCCTCTGAACCCTCTCCCTGCTGGAGACTATTTGAAATACATGCCCAAGTTCAGTGGGGAATGAGATGTAACTGCTGAAGAGCACCTAGCAGCCTTTTACAGCGATGCAGACAACTTGAATATCGAGAGTGAAGACATCTGGATGAGAGTCTTTGTCCAGAGCCTTGATGGGGAGGTGAGGAAATGGTTCCGGGGACTGGCCCCTGGATCTATTACTGGCATTGAAGCCTTGGATAACGTTTTCCTGAGGCAGTGGGGAGACAGAAAAGATTATATGTATTACATGACTGAGTTTGGGTCTCTGAAGAATATGGAAGGAGAGTCTGTCTCAGACTTCTCCAAGAGATTTAATAAGATGTACAACAAGATTCCTGCAGAGATTAAACCCTCAGAGGCCTCTGCTCAAATTTCCTATGCTAGCGCATTTGACCCTGATTTCTGTCTCGTGTTAAGAGAAAGAAGAGCCACCTCTTTGGCTCAGATGCAAGATGCAGCTATAGAGGTGGAATCCAATATATTGGCAGCTGACAGACTGAGAAGCCAGGCCGACACAGACAGAAGAAAGGAGAAATCGGAAGCCTCAACTTCCGGCCCATCATTGTCCCACCCTCAAGTAAATGAGCTGACCCGAGTTATGAACCTCCTTAAAGAAGAGGTGGAGAGATTGAAGGTGGAAAGGAAGAAAATGTACAAGGGCCCTCAGAACATCGAAAATAAAGGAGGTTTCAGAAGGCCAAATAATTTCACTCCTCCGACTATGCACAGAGAGAAGGAAAGAGACAGAGACGACCAAAGAGTTCAGGCTCCCTTCCAGAACAATTTTGTAGCTGATGAAGAAAAAGGGGAAACAAAAGAGCCTAAGCCTAAAATCCACAGTGTAGAAGTCACTCCCCCTTTCCCTCATCTAACCCAATAAGCATATGAAGAGTCTCTCATGGATGGTCAGCTGAACGAATTGAATAAAGAAGACAAAGCTAGCGGCGGTCGAGGCAGGTACAACTTGAGGTCAGACAAAAAAGCAGCACCTGACATTCCTGAGCCATCCAATAGAGCGGAGAGACCTACTAATGAAGTAGCAGATAGAGGTAAGAAGGTTCAACCTATCTCTCCCATTGTTCATAATCATGTTCCTGAAATTAGAGAAATCCCAAGGCCTATGTCTTCTTTCAACTTTGAACATGAGATTCAAAAAATCAGAATCCATGTGCCCCTCACCGAGCTAATCAGACATGGGGAATTCAAAAAACGCTTCTCTGAGCTGCTAAAGTCCGAAGCCTCATATCCTCTCACAGACTCCATAAACCTACAAGATGAAAGGCCTGTAGTTGTCCTAGGTCCCATGGTAGAAGACATAGATGATTCATCCCCCCCCTTCTACACCTCCCTGAACATACATGATAAAGTGTTGCATAATTGCCTTATGGATTCAGGGGCCTCCCACAACCTCATGCCCAAAGCCGTCATGGAAGAATTAGGACTGGAAGTCACCCGAGCCTATCATGACCTCTATTCTTTCGACTCCAGGAGGGTCCAGTGTTTGGGAGTGATTAAGGACCTAGTAGTCTCTTTGTTTCAGCGACCCATGAAGAGTATGGTCATGGATATCGTGGTAGCTGATGTCCCCCCTAAGTTTGGCATGCCGTTGTCAAGATCCTGGATCAAGAGAGTTGGAGGGACGTTACAGATGGATCTCACATATTCCACCATTCCGGTCTTTGGAGGGGAACATAGAAGACTGTACAGAGAAACCCAGCTAGCCTACATTGTCAGTGACGAGGAAAACCCTACCAATCATCCCATCTATGCCTTGGACACTGATTTAGGTTCCAGTTTACTACAACTCACCCATACCCCTGAACCTTCCTTACAGATCAGAAAGCAGCCCATCCTTAATCAGGACACCTCCCCTCCAACTTCCTCTGTTTGGAAGATGTTCTTTGATGGAGCTTTCTCCAGTATGGGTGCAGGCGTCGGAGTGATATTTATATCACCTTGTCATGAAACCATCTCTCTGTCATACAGGCTAGAATTCGAGGTCACCAATAATGTGGCAGAATATGAATCTCTGGTTTTGGGATTAAGAGCTGCAAAAGAAATGGGAATCAAGGAGATGGCTGTGTTTGGGGATGCAGAACTGATTGTCCAACAGGTCAAAAATGTTTATCAGGGTAAGCACCCTCGGCTCAGGAATTACAGGAACGAGGTATGGGACCTGGTTGATGATTCCTTCCTGGCTTTTAATATTTCCTACATTCCAAGGGAGGAAAATTCCTCGGCCGACTGTTTAGCTTTTACAGCTAGTGTGCTCGAAGTTCCCGCATCGCCCACTGCCGGGTCTGACATTGAAATAAAATACAGACCTTCTATACCAGATGATGTCAAACATTGGAGGGTGTTTGAAGATGATCAAGAAATTGAGAATTTTCTCTAGTCCATTGATGACTTTTCCACGATGCATATAGATAAGGATCCTGAAGAGGAAGATGACCATCACCCTGGGGAATTTGTGAATAGAATCGCCGATGATCGGATCATTCAGCTACCGAGCAATCACATTCCGAGAGGGATGATCCCACTAGAAAGATTGTTCGACGGGAATGACGTGGCAGTGAAGGGTAAGGTTTCAGGTGATGATGATGACACAGATGAATGCAATATAGGCACACCCGAGGAGCCAAAGTTTGTCAAGCTATCAAGAAGTTTGACCGAGGAGAAGAGAGCCGAATATACTAAGCTGCTGAAGGAGTTTGTTGATGTGTTTGCATGGACCTACAAAGACCTTAAAACATATGACACATCATTCATCGAGCACAAGATCCCACTAAAAGAGGAGGCCAAGCCATTCAAGCAGAAGCTGAGACAGATAAACCCCATGTTGCTTCCTGTCATGGAGAAAGAGGTAAAGAAGCTGCTGGATGCCCAGATCATCATTCCCTTGAGATATTCTGATTGGGTGGCCAATTTGGTCCCGGTGAGAAAGAAAAGTGGAGAAATCAGACTCTGTGTCGATTTCAGGAACCTGAATAGAAGTTCGAAGAAGGACAATTATCCCCTGACCAACATGGAACACATTTTACAGAGGGTCACTGGTGCATCCAGGATGTCCATGATTGATGGTTTCTCTGGGTATAATCAGATATCAGTCATGCTTGAGGACAGAGAAAAAACAACCTTCATCACTCCTTGGGGCACATTCATGTATGCCAAAATGCCTTTCGGACTGATGAATGCAGGAGCAACGTTTCAGCGAGCCATGGACATAGCCTTCATCGGGGAGAAGGACCAGTTTGTGGTAATATATCTGGATGACATCACAGTCTTCTCTAAGACTAATAAAGAGCACTGTTGTCACTTAAAGAGAGTCTTCCTGAAATGTCGGAGATATGGCCTATCTTTAAACCCCAAGAAATCACTGTTTTCTATGCAGGAGGGAAAGCTACTAGGTCACATAGTGTCAGCAGAAGGAGTAAGGATTGACCCAGGCAGGGTGGAAGCGATTCAGGCCCTGTCACTTCCCCGGTCCAAGAAAGAAGTTCAAGCATTTTTGGGGAAGGTCAACTTTCTCAGGAGATTCGTCTCGAACTTCGCCGAGCTGATGAAACACATTACAGCCATGCTCAGGAAGGGCCATGAAATAAAATGGACTGCTGAATCTAGGGGATCTTTTGCCCAGATAAAGAAAGCATTGACTGAGGCACATGTGCTAATCAGTCCCGATTATTCTAAAGATTTCCTGATTTTCTCATTTGCTTCTAATGACTCAATAGAAGCAATCCTATTGCAGAGAAATGATCAAGGGCGAGAGCAGCCTATTGCCTTATTTAGCAAGGCATTGAGAGATGCTGAACTCAGATATGAGATCATGCAAAAACAGGCCTACGCATTGGTGAAAGCTCTCAAAGCTTTCAGGATCTACGTTTTGCACTCAAAAATCACTGCATATGTCCCTTCAACTTCTGTGAAGGATATCCTTATACAGCCTGACATAGACGGGAGAAGGGGCAAATGGATAGCCAAGATCCTCGAGTTTGACCTGGAAATTAAGCCCACCAAGCTGATAAAGGGGTAAGGTTTGGCCAAGTTGTTGGCTGAATCCAATTACAAAACCCTGGAGATTAACTGCGTCAATGAACAAGCTGAGTCATCCAGCAGCCATTCCCAGGTCACCATACCACTAGCAGCATGTCCCTGGTACAGGGATATCTTGTACTTTCTGCAGGAATTAAAGCCCCCTGATGAACTGGGAAAGAGTAGAGCCAGAGCTTTAAAGCTCAAAGCGGTCAAATACTGCCTCATTGACTGAGCCTTATATTGGAGAGACCCTCTGGGGATATTATTAAGATGTCTGGACCCGTTGCAAGTGCAGAAAGTGATGTTTGATTTTCATAGCAGTCTCTACGGAGGTCATCATTTTTGGAAGACCACAGCCCATAAGATCCTTCGGGCTGCGTATTACTGGCCTACTTTGTTTACTGATGTCTGCAGAGAAGTCAGGGCTTGCATTAAATGCCATAAATTCTCAGGTAAACAACAATTCAAATCCCTCCCATTAAAACCTGTAGTAGTTTCGGCACCTTTTCAGTAGTGGGGATTGGATTTCATCGAAGAGATTCATCCTCCCTCAAGTGACCAGCACAGATGGATCCTCACTGCAACCGATTATTTCACCAAGTGGATAGAGGCTGTCCCCACCAGGAGCACTTCTCATAAAATAATCATCAGCTTCTTGGAAGACATCATAGCCAGATTTGGTTGTCCAAGAAAAATTGTCACTGACAATGCCTCCCCCTTCAGGTCTGAGCCTCTGATCAAGTTTTGTGAACAGTTTGGGATTTCACTGGTTCACTCTACTCCATACTATCCTCAAGGAAACGGATTGGCAGAGTCCTCCAATAAAAGCCTGATCAAGCTTATCAAAAAGCTACTGGAGGACAATCAGAAGGCCTGGGACTCAAATCTCAAATTTTCTCTCTGGGCTGATTGGGTGACAACTAAGAAGTCCCTGGGTCTCTCACCTTTCCAACTTGTTTACGAAATAGAGGTCGTTTTTCCCACTCAGCTTGCCTTACCTGTGGCAAATTTCCTCCAGGTCCTTGAAGGAGAACCTAATCATATACTCAGAAGGATTCATCAGATGGTGGAAGTGCAGAAGATCAGAGAACAGATCATGGACAGAGACTACAATCGTCAACAGAAGATCAAGCAGGTTTTTGACAGGAAGAACAAAAAGAAGGAATTTGAGCAGGGTGATCTAGTGCTCAAATGGGATGCACCCAGGTAGGAAAAGGGCAAACACAGTAAATTTGATGCCCTCTGGATCGGGCCTTTCAAGATCCTTGAAGCATTTTCAAACAACACTTATAGGTTGCAGGATCTGGAAGGAAATGAAGTTTTTGGCAGCCCAGTAAATGGGCATTTCTTAAAAAAATGTTTTTTGTGAGCCACAGTTGGCTCCCTTTGTTTCGTTTTGTACATATTGTTTCTATTTTTCATTTTTTTTTTTGGACTAATAAATGACTCCATAGCCCAAAAGCAAAGACACTGAATCTGCAAAAGAGTTCTTAGAGCATCACAGGGACGACTCTATCCCCCATGGAGCCAAATGTTAGCGATATTTCTTGCAAGGGGGTTAAATTGCAAAGAAATGGGTTAAAACCCACTTGTCCTAAGTATTGGGCGTAATGCATCTGTGTTAAACAAGAATTAATTTTGGACGGATGGGATTTGCGCGCCCAGATCAACAGCGCACAGCGAATTCCGGACCCCCCTGCCTTCTGACCTTTAAGCAGGGGGGGGTCCAGAATCGCGGGCGCAACTCTCCAACGGTTCAGATTGGCGTGCCCGGATCAACGACGATGAAGACCATTCCGGACCCCCCCTGTCTTTCTACCTTTAAGCGGAGGGGGGGGTCCGGAATCGACAGAGCAGCTTTCGACAGCCGAGATTTCAGCACCCAGATCAACGGTGCTTGGACAGCCTCGTCCTCCTCAGACACCCTGGTTTTAGCTGGCGTGGGCCCTTCCCTCGTCATAGCGTCCTCCTATCCACCTTTCTCATGCTGCCATGTGTCACACTTCCACCCCCCCCTCTTTGGTCCACATAGTCCCCCCTCCTTCTCGTCGTCCACTCGCCACTCGCCATGTGTCCCTCACGTCGGCCCCTCACCAAAGGGCGAGTTCGTTATCTCTCGCCTTCCCTCTTTCCTCCCGAGGTCTTTCACCATGAACCATCCTCTGTCACCCTCCTCATACCTCGCCACTCCTCTTCCACGTCCTCATAATCTGACGCCATCACCCCCCTTTTGCCATGCGCCCCGTTTTCCGCATTGGCCACCATGCCTCTCCACCAAGCCCTTCAGTTATCCTACGTGGCAGCGCGAGAAGCCTTCCTTATCCCAAGGTGTCGAGTTGGCCAGATAGTCCGCAATCCCAAGAAGCAGTTATTGAAGTGGTTGATGGTGGTTAGGCATCGTCTCCGCCATAATGGGTAGTTTCTACAATAAATTAAAGGCACGTCGAGTTGCCGAAGAAACTGTCAGAAGATCGATTGCGTCTGCCATAAGTTGCACGACCATTCAAAGATTGCAGCTCCGTGTTGTCAGAAGCCATGCAGACGCAAAGCTTTCAATGCTACGTCTCGATTTTGTTGTTGTTGTTAGTTTGGGTATATGTAGGCGTTTTCACCATTTTTGTATCTATCGATGGTTGAGCTGAGCTCCCGGTTGTAAATCTTTAACGAAGCATTGATACTCTGGTTATGTATCCACTTTTGAGACTTCTTGCCTAATGAATGCCAATTTCTTTTACGTCTTTGTTCCACTGTGTTAGAATCGCTCGGAATTGGAGGATCTAGTCGAGCCATAGCTGTTATAGGATGATGTTGGTAGGATCACTGTAGCAGTTATGATGTTTCTAGCCAGTTCTTGTGGTTTCCCAGCGCTGAGTGACTTGGAATTGGAGGATCCAGTCGAGTCCTCCTCAGTTTCTTGAGACCCTGAACCAAGCGGATCTTGCCTTCAGTGTCTTTCTTCTGCAAATAGCCGAAAGCTTGTTGCCTAAAGCTGTTTGTTCATTTTCCTCACTAAGTCTTCCACCTACTCACCCTTTTATCAACCCACTAGCTGGAGTTGGATCAAGACCTCATTTGTCACCATATGTACCAGACTCAGTCTCCGAGTTAGAGTGACATCCCCTCGAGTTTTCCTCCATTTGATCACCCCTTTAAAACAAATCGTGACATTAAAACTGATGGGTGTCGGGCTCTGCTCCTGCAAGCAATCCAGGAGTGACTTCCGGCTCCAACAGGATGTCATCCAGATACACCACTACAAAAGAATTGGTGAAAGACCGCAAGATATCGTCCATCATACTCATGGAAGTTGTTGGGGCATTTTTCAAACCAACGAGCATGACCAACCATTCAAAATGACCTTCTTTTGACTTGAAGGAAGTTTTTCATACATCTATCTTCTCTATTGGTACCTCATTATAGCTAGACTTCATATCAATCTTACTGAAGTATTTTTCTCCCTTCAGTTGATCAAGGATATCGTCGATTCAGGGAATTGGGTACCAGTTCCTGACTGTGATTTTATTTAGGGCCCAGTAATCAATGCAAAGTTGTCAGGTCCCATCTTTCTTCTGCACCAACACAATTAGGCTTCCACAAGGCGATGATTTATATGATTTGTGCCCCTTGTTGAGCAATTCTTGGATATGACACTTGATCTCCTAGTTTTCTAACAAAGAGCGATGATAGACTGGTCCATTGGGTAGCGGTGCACCAAGGGTCAGATTGATGGAATTCTTGACCTGACAATGCATAGGTACCCTAGTAGGTGAGGAGAATATGTCTTTGTATTCTTCCATGAACTTATCCACTTGGTTCTGCTGCATGGAGAGGTCAGTCGCGAAGGCCATGGATGTGGCTACAATATTTCACTCACTCTGAGAGAGAATCATGAAGAAGACAAACTTCCCAGTCTGAGAGATGACCTTCCTACATTTCTTGGCAGAGATCAAGGAAATGACACTAGGTGGGACTACCTAGGGTATCCTGTACAATTTCCTATTCAAAGTAATAATAACACTATGATGCCTAGACTCATATACAACATGATGTTTCCATAAATAAGGTTGGCCCAAAAGAACGTCACAAAATTCAAGGGTAGAAACATCACACACTAACTCATCTTTGAATGGATTGATTTCGTATGATAGGCGACACTGTTGGATGACGTGAAGATCACTCCCTTGACAGAGTGATCTGATGGTGTAGGGATGCAGGTGCAACGTTGTTGGTAGGGATAACAACTTGATGATCTCTATTGAGATGAGGTTCTTCTAGCTACCGCTATCAAATATGAAGTGTGGCAGAGTGCCTTTAACCCACATCTGTGAATGAAAGAGGCGCTCACCTTCCTCTGGCTCATCAGGTTCACCGGGATGGATATTGGTGGTAGCAACGGTGGCACTAGGTTCCACATCAATGATCTGTCTCCCCTTTTTTGGTTTTGACTCAGAGTCGGAGCCTGCATCCGATTCAAAGATTTTCACCTCTTCTACCAATGACTGCTTTGAGAGGCAATCGACAATGTTATTCCAGGGGATCTTATGGAAGTTGCACCACTTCCCAGTATTTTTCTTCGTCTTTTCATTGTCCTTCTTTGCTTATGGATTATATTGGTTCTCCTGAGGCTATCCATATTTGTTCTGTCCTTTGTTCTGTGGGTTGGGGATGCCCTTTCCCTGCTTCTGTTGTGAGGGGTTTCCAAACCCAAACTTTTGTGTCTTTTGTTTAAGCTTCTGCTCGATTTTGATGACATATAGATAGGCAGCACCTACGGACGAGATGTCCAAAAACTCATTTCTACCTGGATGTATCTATGCAGACCATCGAGATACTTGAGCATCGGATGTTGCTCAGAATATTTAATACCCATCTTGGTGCGCAAGGTATGGAAGATATTTTTGAACTCTAGCAGTGCTTGGTCCCTTTCTTGTTGTAGTGTGGACCATTTTGTATACATGTCGTCATAACTTCCAACAAGGTAGTATTGTTCCTTAATAGAATCCCAGGTAAGTGAGATTGTAAGAAGGATTCCCAGGTAAGTGCGATTGTAAATAATGAGGGTTCCTCTGTTTCCTTTTTCTCATAGAAAGTCTCCCACCAGTCTTTGACATGGGGAACAATTTTGAAGAGTGAAAAAGTAATCTTTTCTCTATTCGAAAAGTTATGGACAGAAAATACTGTTCTAGCATATTTAACCATTTGTCTACAACATATGTGTCTATATGACCTTAAAATATAGGAATATCAAAGTTGATATGTACCTTGAAGGGGACAATGCCTCCTCTTGAGGTAGGTGGTCCTCGAAGATTTTGTGCAAAGTTTTCCAACATCTCGTTCCTATGTCGCTTGAGAGCTTCCTCGAGTAACATTTTGAAAGGATATCATGTCCCATCATCTTTATTTCCACCCACCATGGAATTTTTCTTAGGTGTGAGAGATCAGTTGTCCTCAAGAGAAACAAGCTCAAGACCCAACTCTCTATACCCTGAGCTCACCAGGGACATGCACTAAAAACAAAAAGGAGCAGACCACTCTAATACCACTGATCCAGATTTATGAGCGAAACAAAATGAAAACATAGATTTATAATATTAACACAAAGACACAGGGAATAATAATAGAGATACAGTAAAACTTGACTTCTATTAAATAAGAAATATGTTGAAACTGTAATGATCCCAAGCCAAATTCTTTCTTGGAATCACTAACTACTACTAATTTATTGAGTTATTAAGTGCATACAAGATTCATCAACACATGGAGATCACAATATATTCAAGATGTAGAACCACAAGCAAATATCTGACCTTTATTATGAGCAATGTAAGATCAATACAATAGATGGCCGATCTAGCATAAACCTCAGATGGTCGTACAAGCAATAGATATGAGCTGCTACAAAATGCTCCCGCTAATACAAAATAATGCCTCCAAAGGCTGAATAAGAAATGAAGATCAATACAAGCAGATCTGAATGCCAAACTCTCCAGTTGACGAATGCCATGCTCCAATAGAAGGCTGAAACCCTAAATAACTTGGCCCTGCTGCCAAAAGTGTCCAATCACCCTAAGAAATATTCCAATTGATAGATCGGGTGATGGTAAGAATAACCCAGGTGCCTGAATCTCCAAGATCCCTTTCAATCTCTGTAGATCTGAATTTCCCACTGAATTGGGTGCCCCACTGGATGAATGAAACCCTAGCTGGCTTGGCCCTGATGAAGGTGGCCTCCAAATGCTCTGAAACTCTCCAAGAATATAGATCGGGTGATGGTAAGAATAACCCAGGTGCCTGAATCTCCAAGCTCCCTCTCAATCTCCGTAGATCTGAATTTCCCACTGAATGGGTTGCCCCACTAGATGACTGAAACCCTAGCTAGTTCGGCCCTGATGAAGGAGGTCTCCAAATGCTCTGAAAATCTCCAAGAATATAGATCGGGCTATGAGAATCCTGTGGGAGAAGTTTCGGACTCAGATCTCAAGCAGATCTCCCTAGATCTGAGTTTTACTGAATTACAGGACGTCCCCTATGGCTTCAAGACGTCCCAATCTGCAGACAAAT
>ML785996.1:338691-349836 GCA_009831015.1 Picea engelmannii | reverse complement strand
CCATCAAAGTATGGAATCTCTATCTTCCCTGCCCTTCGCTCAAACTCAAAGATGCCCCTGTGGTTCGTCCTAGGCTGGTTTCTGAACCTGAGTTGACAATACTGGTCTAGGGACATCTATCTTTGAACTTTCATATCCAAGCTGTAGTATTCCTTGGTACTCCTGACTAATTGTGCCACAAAATCTTCAACCTGTTCATGTTTCTCTTGCTCATCTGTAAATGTGGGCATGTATGGTCTGGGGTTAGCTCTGCTACCCGAGTGTTGGCCTAGCAGTTCATCTGTGAACACTGGCACGTATGGCCTATCATTGGTCCTGCTACCCATCTGCCCATGGAACATGCCACCTCGAAGACTTCCTTCGGATCCTGGTGCTTTCTCCAGGTTATATCTAATTTCCTCATTGGTTCCACCAGACCCTCCAGCCTCCTTATTCCCATATGTATCAGGAACTTTTCCTCGATGGGTTACTTGCATCAGAAGGTCAGTTATCCTAGTTTGGTTCTCGTTCATTTTCTGTAGATTCTCATCAACTTTCTTCAAGGTTTCAGAGATTTCAGCCTGTCCCTTCTGTTGGTTTCCTGATACTCATCCAACTGTCGGACCAATGTGCTTTCTGTGCAGTTCATGTTTTGTTGGAACTTACCAAATTCAGTTACTAAGAGAGCCAAGCCCTGAGGCTCATGGTCCTCTCCTGACCCTTCTATTTCTACCTCTATTTCACTGTTGTTTATCTTCCTTCGACCCATACCAATTCCCCTGTACTTTTGCATGCACCGATCTCTCCACAGGTTTGGAGGATCGAGGCTCTTATACCACTGTAATGATCCCAAGCCAAATTCTTTCTTGGAATCACTAACTACTACTAATTTATTGAGTTATTAAGTGCATACAAGATTGATCAACACATGGAGATCACAATATATTCAAGATGTAGAAGCACAAGCAAAGATCTGACCTTTATTATGAGCAATTTAAGATCAATACAATAGATGGACGATCTAGCATAAACCTCAGATGGTCGTACAAGCAATAGATATGAGCTGCTACAAAATGCTCCCGCTAATAAAAAATAATGCCTCCAAAGGCTGAATAAGAAATGAAGATCAATACAAGCAGATCTGAATGCCAAACTCTCCAGCTGACGAATGCCATGCTCCAATAGAAGGCTGAAACCCTCAATAACTCGGCCCTGCTGCCAAAAGTGTCCAATCACCCTAAGAAATATGCCAATTGATAGATCGGTTGATGGTAAGAATAACCCAGGTGCCTGAATCTCCAAGATCCCTTTCAATCTCCGTAGATCTGAATTTCCCACTGAATGGGGTGCCCCACTGGATGATTGAAACCCTAGCTGGTTTGGCCTTGATGAAGGTGGCCTCCAAATGCTCTGAAACTCTCCAAGAATATAGATCAGGCGATGGTAAGAATAACCCATGTGCCTGAATCTCCAAGCTCCCTCTCAATCTCCGTAGATCTGAATTTCCCATTGAATGGGGTGCCCCACTAGATGACTGAAACCCTAGTTGGTTCGGCCCTGATGAAGGAGGCCTCCAAATGCTCTGAAACTCTCCAAGAATATAGATCGGGCTATGAGAATCCCATGGGAGAAGTTTCGGACTCATATCTCAAGCAGATCTCCCTAGATCTGAGTTTTACTGAATTACAGAACGTCCCCTATGGCTTCAAGACGTCCCAATCTGCAAACAAATGTAGAATGATGACAACCCTCCAGAAAATCCCTCAAACTGATGGTCATGCCCCTGCAAACAAAACCCAACTATCGGAATGGCCCTAGGCCCTCAGGATAAGCTGGATCGAACCTCCCTCGATAAACTGGCCCTGATACTAGAATGGTGTGGAGGAGTTTTTCATCCCCGAGACCAAACTGTGGAACAAGGTGAGTGGATATTTCACCACTGAGTTGCTCCCAAGGGTTTGTACAGCAAAACCCCCAAACTGAATTCTCAAGAGCAATAGCAAATGCTAATCCAAAACCCGAATGAGTAATAAGTGCACCCCAGCCTCTTACTTATACTTTTCCTTCTAATTCTCTGTTGAGTTAGGTTAACTCCCAGGGTTAATCTTCTATTCTTCTGTTGAGTTATCTTTACTCCTTTATCCTTTTCCTTTCTTAAGTCAACTTAAAAATATAACTTTTAACTTCTTTGACTTTCCCCCCTTCAGTGTGAGACTATGACCTAGTGGGGGTACCCAGGCCACTGAGTCTCCTCATCATCTCTCTAAGAGGTGGGGGACATTATAGAAACTATAAAATGTGGACTGAAACAAGCTTGCTAGAATGGTGGCAACTTATCTCTAAGAAGAGATGTGACTGCTACACTTATTCGCAAGAAGATGAGTACAATGAGGCTTTGAAAGCCTTGTTAAAATAAACATGAATTCCAAAACCCTAGACATCCAAAAACCTAACCCTAGGAGATGAAGTGTCAAAAGTCATGTGGGCTCTGTTGGGGTAAGTTGGTACATCAACTTCCCAGGGTCGTAAATTTTGCATACAATCTCCATTTTAGGTGCACGATAACCTGTTGGAAAGTTCTATATGAGGACTACACATTATGCCATCAAACTCTAACTTTGTATATAGTTTGACTATGGAAATCCCTAAAAACATTGTTTATGGCCTCAAAATGACCCGAAAAGTTTAGGATCCAAAAACTAGGAAAAAAACTACCAATATGAAAATTGAAACTACCAAGATGAAATATGTAAGTGATCCAGCTAGAATAAGTGGGTGGCCATCGATATCCACCTGTATCAATAGAACGGTCAGGGTTCCTATTCCTGTAGGTGTAAACTTATATACATATCAATGTCCCAAGACATAGGAAGAGGAAGAGGACATGTCCCATGTTCCATATGCTAGTGCGGTTGGAAATTTGATGTATAGAATGGTTTGTACTAGAACAGACATTGCACATGCAATGAGACTTTTGAGTAGGTATATGTCAAAACCAGGGAAATAGCATTGGGAAATAGTAAAGAGGGTTTTCAGGTATATGCATGGCACCACTAGTTATGGATTGTTCTACCAAGGAAGAACATTATTGGATAGAGTGTTGGACATACATGGGCTTGTTGATGCAAACCAGGATGTAGATCTTGATTGTAGAAGATCTAAAAGTGGGCATGTGTTTAACCCATTTGGAGGAGAAATCAGTTGGATGAGAAAAAGACAGTCTGTAGTGGCACTTTCAATTACAAAAGTTGAATACATGGCTGTCACTCATGCAAGAAAGGAAGCAATATGGTTACATACATTGTGTTTAGGTATTGGGTTGGTACAACAAGTTGTAAGGATATATTGTGATATTCATAGTGCAATCTTCCTGACAAAGAACCATGCTTATCATTCAAATACAAAGCATATTGATGTTTAGTATCACTTTGTGAGAGATGGGGTTGAAGAGAAGAAGGTGTTGTTGATGAAGGTGGACTCTTTGAAAAATGTTCTAGATTCATTAACAAAGTATATGAGCATCGATAAGTTCTACTGGTGTAGAGAAACAATGGGAATTCTTGCCCTCAATTGTTGACTATGTAATCTTGTGACCCTATGTATGCAAAGAAAACAATAAGTGGGAGAATGTTGGGTATGTGTTATATTCATTGCACTAGGTACAGTGGGGGATCACAGGGGGGGCAGTAGCCTCCCCTATTTAGGGGGTTGCAGGGGTGTGGAGGCCCCCTTCCCGGAGGTTCAGGGGTGAAGCCGCCGAAATTTTTTGGGCAGTTTTTGCATATGTTTTTTAGCAGTTTCCGGCACACAATTTCTGCATTTGACATTTTTGTGGTGCATGGACAGATATGTGGCTTAGCCCAAGATTTTCTAAGAATTAGGGTTGTATTATAATACTGGTAAATTCATTAGGGATTTTGGATGTTGCAGGATCTTATCTATCTATCTATCTATCTATCTATCTATCTATCTATCTATATATATATATATATATATATATATATATATATATATATATATAGTGGAGAGTTAATAAAATAAGTATTAGAGGTGTGGCTCTAAACAAGTTATCGGTTTTCCCAGTTTGGGTTTCCAAGGTAATTCTCTATGTATATGTGTGATTACAATTATGTTATTTTCTATTTTTTAAGAATCTCTGTGTGCGTTGCATTACTATAAAAGGTTTAAAACTTACACCATCAATATACAACAATGAATTTTCCAATGTTATCTACAGGAAAGGATGAAGTACCAACACATGAATAATGATCAAATGTGAAGCCAAAAATGACAAGTAATGAAAACCTATAGTGGAAATCTTGAGCATGGAAGCATGCATAAGATACACATGTCATTTCGACCTGTCAACATGCCACAAATGATTTTAACACTTAGTTGTTCAATCATCCCATCAAGCATTTAAAATAAACATTTTTTCTTATAGATTAAAATATTTTCCATCATGAGATGATTTCATTATAATCCACCAGGCACTTTCTATTCTAATAATTGAACCTTGCGGATAAAGCCAATTGTAGTTCATCGAGAGCACTGAAGAATGATAACAAAGAAGCTAGATTGAGAATATTTCATATGGTTACTGTGTTTACAAAAACCATCTAAACAACAAGTAAGAGTCATAAAACCACTTGTAAATAAGAATTTATTCAATCCAAAGGAAAACCTTTCACATAATTTAAAGGAACGTATTTTCAAATATTCATCTTATGCTAGAAATCAAAAGATATTTTTCTTTTTAGATCTATCTTTAATGCCTTCTTAGAGAATAAATGTTTTATTTTGATAGAATGCTAATTCAAGCCATTTCTTCACAAATTTTGAAGACTAATAATGCAAATCAAAGACATGCATAGGAATAAAAAGATTTCTTTGGTTTTCATTTGATAGGCTATGCTTTTTATAGGTACTCTACTTTTCATTAATAGATTAAAATAAGCATTTCACTACCAAATTGTCCCATTGATCCTAAATTTTCCTCAAACATTGCAAGCAATTGAGTTATTCATTGATTTCTTACTTTGGAATAATTAATGATACAAATAGTATGCCTCCAAAATATAAGAAGGGTTCTAAAACAAAGAAGAAAAAAGTAGAAGTACAATATGATCAAAAGATACCATAAATAATGTAGCGTACCCAACATCCAAGCTGAGCCACATTACTAAAAAAACAACTTGGGATAGCACTGATACAAGATTGTAACATACCCTCCTGCTAACACAAAATTTAAAACACCCCATACATATAAAATGAACCAAGGGGCAGTAGGCCCATAATTTAACATGCATCTAACAACATAATATAAACCCATGAATGGAATTGTTTCAATAGAACGACAAACACGCAACATTCAATACAGCACATACACAGTGGAAATATCATCATAAACATAACAAAGAACTTATATGTTTATAAAATAACCAATTGGCTATGTACAAAGGATGTTCCTCCCAGCCATAGGATTGTTATTCATTTTCTCTCAACAATAATCCACCCCTGAGCTGAGACTATGAGTCCACAAGGAGTTATGAACCTCTTGGTTGTCCATTATCCACAATCAGTATCCCAAAATCCTAGGATTTACTCTCTTCCCCACAACCTACAGAACCTAGGGAATGGGATCCCCCTTCACTTCACATAGTCCCTCGAGCCTTCCCACTTCCCTCAAACTTTGAAACCTATCAAATAGAGATGGTAGAATCTTTGAAACCTATCAAACTTGTTATTGAATTAGCTATGCCTAAAATTGAACCTATTAAGCCAATTTTTAAAGATACAAAAACAAGTATTAGTTCACAAGATTTTACTGAATGGGGAGAAATTTTTAGAAGGTTTACATAAGGGGATTGCCCAGTTGTTATTCTACCAAGTGACCCTTGTGATAAAGATATTGATGATCATGTTTTTCCTAATTTAAGGAAATATCATATCCATAATGTAGTCGATAGAACCCCAATGATTCCTTGTTTGGAGGTGATTGGTTGGATAATTGACCACACATATGTGAATAACATAACACATCTAAATCAGACCAAGGAAGATGTATAACATCATTCCAAGCTTCAAAAGTCGAGAAATTTTATAAGTTTTTTGAACCTCAAGTTTATATGATAACTAGTTGGGTTGATGAATTTCATAAGCATCATTAATGCACAAGGATATTGGCAAGATAGTGGGTATAGGGAAAGAGGTTTCAAGCAAATAATGATGGTGCTTATACAAGAGAAAATTTAAGAGATACATATATATGCCATGACAATGATGTGTAGATTGTTTGGAGAACCTGATTGTGCACATTTTAAAGATGAATGGGTTCTACTAGTACACACTATAGTTTAAAAGGGTTATGCATTTAACTAGGAAAATGTGTTATTTCATACTATATATAAAGAAATGGAGAAAGGAAAAGCATAGACTCTAAAATAATTCCAACATTTTATATGACTTCCTATTTACTAGACATCATTTGCGTTAGTAACCTTTTCCCTAGTATCGGTTGGTCCTCGACTATGCTATGAATGCCAGTTCATGTTTATTACCAAAGACTATGGGAGAACAAATATAAAAGTCAATATTCTCATATTTCTGAGAACTTTCTAGAGAAAGTGTTTATGTTGTTTTTTTGCAAACCTTTACCGAAATTGACATAGGAAGAGATGATGTTGCTTAGTAGTATTAGGTATTGGTATTTTCAAGAACATCACACCTATTTGAGAATTGATGGAGCTATGACACCACCTTACCTTTTCCCCAAACATGTACCTAATAGGTTGGTGTTAAGTGAGATAGTGTATCGTAGTATATTATATGGTTTTAATGCATCATTGAATAAAGATAAACATAGATCATTCGAGAATCAAAAGAAAATAAAAGGAAGGATAAGGCTGAAAGACAAAAAAGAAAAATCCTAAAGATAAAGCTGAAAAAAGAAAGACAAAATACAGAGAATGAAAGGTTGAAAGTTATTGAGAAAGAAATACAAAAGAAATAAGAAAAATCTAAAAGGAAAAGACGAGCCGTAGAGGCTGAGTAAAAGGAAAGTGTATAAAAAAAGGATAAGGATAGGGAAGAGTCAACTCAGAATAAAAGGAGAGAATATGATAGAGACGAGCTCAAAAATAAGCAAAAGGATGAAAAGGAAGCTAAAGAGAGAGATGATGTGGAAAGGAAAGTTGTTGAAGAGAAAGCGGAGGAAGATGAAGAGGCCAAAATATGATCTGGATTATTTTGAGAATGACATGAAGAAAGAAATATAACAGAGATATAACAATGAAATACACAAAAATATAGAAGAGAACACAGAAATACAGTGAAACCCAACTTCTATTACTTAATAAGATAGAAAAACATTGTAGAACAGAAAATGGCAGAATGGGGTAGCTTATCTCTAAAAGAAAAGAGATATTGGCTATGCTTCATTCGCAACAAGATTTACATCACACTCCATTGCATTCTTAAAGGCCCTCATTCACCTCAATTATATATGAGAGAGTGAGAGGAGAACAATTCCCATGATGCATGTGGGATAAATTGGACTAAGTTTATAAAATTCCATAGGCATGTAAAACACTAGGACTTACCGAGCGATCACCCATCCGAGTACTACTCTACCTTGAGTGCTCTTAACTACAGAGTTCTATTGGGATTTGGTGCATTAACGCTATGTTGTAGGCATGTACATAATACCACTAGGAAATCATTACATGATGTCTATAATTAACAAATGAAGATGACATTACATTCCATTCCGCATCAAAATGGTCAATAGCATGGTTTATCAAAACCACAGTCTCAAAATGGTGATTTAGTGGAAAAGTTGGATGGCCACTGAGATCCATATGGATCATTCCTCCCCCCTAGGAAGCAATGGTCACCATTGTATCAAGTTCCCATGGGATATGGAGAAACTTCTTCTAAATCTGAAGCTTGGTGCGTTGCTTGCCTTGTTGAAGAAGTTGTCTTGCTTAGCTTGTTGAAGGTTGTCATGAACCTGTTGCTGGAGGAGTTGGATCTGTTCAACCAATCTAGCTGCATGATCTACCTGAGTGTGGGAGGACTCTGTCGGTGAAGATGCAACATGAAGATTATGAAGGGTTCTATTATAACCTTGCTTGACTGGGCAGTGTGGAGGCACCCTCATAGCTGCAACAAGAACATATTGGTGCTCTTTTACAATATTTTTGATCTACTTCAGCTGGATAGAACGGTATTGGGTTGGGGCTGCAGTGGTTGTAGTGTCCTTCTGTTCACCTTTTGATTGGATTGTGAAGAGGATAAAATTTGCAGTATGAGAGATTACTTTGTGGCATTGTTTTGGTGGGACAATAGTCGAAACTACCTCTGGTATCCTATATAGTTTCCCCCCCAGAGTAACAATGACACTACGGGGTCGAGACTCATAAAAAACATGACGCATCTACATATATGGTTGGCCTAATAAAACATCACATACTTTCAGTGGGGCAACATCACACAATACCTCATCCTTGAAGGGCTTGATGTCATAGGATAGGAAACATTGTTGGTTGACATGAAGATATTAACCTTGGAAAAGCTGCCCGATGTTGTATGGTTGCAGATGTGGTGTTGTTGAAAAATTCAATTGCTTGATAACCTCTGCTGAGATGATGTTATTTTAGCTTCCTTTATCAAAAATAAAATGCAGTGGGGTCTCCTTCACCCACATCTGTGAATGGAAGAGTCATTCCCCCTCCTCAGGATCCTCTTCTGGTTGGATTTTTGTAGTTGCCACAGTAGCAGTGGGTTCTGCATCAATGATTTGTATCCTTTTATTATTTTTCGAATCAGCGCCTAAGTCAGGGTTCAACTCTTTGTCTTTGAGCTCGACCACCAATGAATGTATTGAACGACATTCATCAGTGTTGTGCCAAGGTTTGTTGTGGAACTCACACCACTTTCCGATGTCTTTCTTAGACTTTAGGTTACCCTTCTTTGCCTGCATCTAGGACTGGCTCCCTTGAGGTTTTCCTTCCTTGATCTGTCGTTCATTATGTGAGTTATAGTTTCCTTTTCTATGCTTCTCCCACTTACTCCGCTACTTGAATTTCTGCTCAATTTTTACTGCATATTGATAAGCAGCTCCTAGTGAGGAGATGTCCAAGAAATCAATCTCTTTTTGGATCTACCTATGTAGACCACTGTGTTACTTAAAAACTAAGTGTCCCTCAGAGTCTTTGATAACTATATTTGAGTGTAAGGTATTAAATATGTTGGTGTACTCTTGCACCATCTGGTCTCTTTTCTGATGCAGAGTTGTCCATCTCATGCATTGGTCATCATAGTTTCCGACAGAGTAGAACTCCTCCTTTAGGGCATCTACAAAGGCCGCCCAAGTGGGTTCTCTCCCAAATAGTGTATATTCATCTACAGTGTACCTCTCCCAATAACCTTCCAACCAAGCTCTAACATGGGTAATGGATTTAAGGAGCGTGAAGGTGATATTTTCACTGTCAGAAAAGTTTTGGACAGAGTAATAACCTTCTAGCAGATTCAACCATTTTTATAGAGCATTTTCATCTATCTGACCTTCAATTAAGGGGATATCAAAATTTACTTGTACCTTGAAGGGTGTGGCACTTGTGAAATGGCTTCTTGTCGAAGATGCCTCGACCGCCACCATTGGTAGTCTTCAAAGGATTTGAGCGAAGTTGTCCATCATCTCGTTCCTCTATTGAACGAGAGCTTCCTCGAGCAACATATTGAAAGGATCTCATGCTTTGTCATCTCTCTTTTCTTCCGCCATGGGAGGTTTCTTGGGCTGGCGAGAGCAATTGTCCTCAAGCGAAACTAGCTCGAGACCCAACTCTCTATACCCTGACCTCATCATAGACCTGCTCTGAGAAACGACAAGGAGCAAGCTGCTATGATACCATTGATTCAGACTATTTTGAGAATGACATGAAGACAAAAATATAACTGAGATATTACAATGAAATACACAAAAATATAGAAGAGAACACATAAATACAGTGAAACCCAACTTCTATTACTGAATAAGATAGAAAAACATTGTAGAACACAAAATGGAAAAATGTTGTATCCTATCTCTGAAAGAAAAGAGATGTTGGTTGTGTTTCATTCGCAATAAGATTTACATCACACTCCATTACATGCTTAAAGGGCCTCCTTCACCTCAATTATATATGAGAGAATGAGAGGAGAACAATTCCCATGATCCATGTGGGATAAATTGGACTAAGTTTATAAAATTCCATAGGCATGTAAAACACTAGGACTTCCCAAGCGGTCACCCATCCCAGTACTACTCTAGCCTGAGAAAGCTTAACTACGGAGTTATAATGGGATTCAGTGCATTAACGCTATGTTGTAGGCATGTACATAAGACCACTAGGAAATCATTACATGATGTCTGTAATTAAAAAATGAAGATGGCATTACATTCCATTCCCCATCAAAATAGTCAATATCATGGTTTATCAAAACCACAAGCTCAAAATGGTGATTCAGTGGAAAAGGTGGATGGCTACCAAGATCCATCTGGATCAAAATCAGAGCAGCAATTGAAGTAAATAAAAAAGAAGAGGAGGCTATGAAACAACAAGTAGCAAAATAGAATTTAGAAAAGAATTTTAACCAAGAGTAAATTAAAGAATGTATTATCATCAAAGAATCCACCTATAGTTGATCTAGTAGATGATGTTGTTGATATTGAGCTAACAACATATAACAAAAGAAAGTGATATGTTGTTAAACAAATACAGAGAAAGAGAAAGATAAATCTTGATAACGTTATGATTTATACAACAAAAGTTGAAGTTCTGGATGCTAAGAAAACCAAGTTAGGTTAGTAATAACTCATGCTATTTTAGATAATGCTCTATCAAAAGAAAAGGATGTACCGAAGTATCAAAACAAGATAACACTACTAGAAAAACAAGTCAAATATTGCAAATCAACTCAAGGAATTGTGATAGTATTCATTGAACATGCTATTGAAGGAGATGAAAGGAAGGAAAAGATAATGTAACGCCCTGTTTCCCCCAGATTGTAAATATAACTGAACTAGCCAAAGGACTATGGCAAAAACTCATAAGTATGAATATGTGATGTAAATGATAGATTTAATATTATTGAATTTATTGCAGAACTGCTGAGAGGGGATGT
>ML785996.1:312655-324334 GCA_009831015.1 Picea engelmannii | reverse complement strand
CCAAAGGATTTTCTCCCAATGCCTCAAGTGATGTTTAACCAAAACAAAATGCTTCAACAAAGAAGAATTGATATTCAAAGTGTTTCTTATATGAACAAAAGTCACATGAAGAACATTTTACCCCCCAAAAAACTAAAGATGTGGTTTCCATTCAATTATATTTTCTGAAAATAGATAAATACATAAGAAAGTTTTCTAAACAATTATCTATTTTACAGGCCCCACTTACCCAGCATGTTTTCCCCTCAGGTCAAACCATGTAATAAGCTTATTTGTACAATGGGAAAAATCTGACCACCCCTCGGGTCAAACCATGTAATAAGATTATTTGTACAATGTAATAAATTTATTTGTACAATAATAAGCTTATTTGTACAGTGTACTAAGCTTATTTGTACAATGGAAAAGATTTGACCACCCCCTTGGGTCAAACCATGTAATAAGCTTATTTGTACAATGGAAACAATTTGACCATGATAAATCCCCGAGTCCATTAAGTAGATAGGGTTTCTTAAAATACGAAGTTAGTTATTACAATTAACTATCATAATGTATAAAATTAATTAACTATCATAACTTTTTTCCAAAAGAAAATTTCTCATTATATTGAAAACATAATTGTATATCTCAGTTGACCCTCTTCCAAGACAAGACCATAATAAGTTTTGTGAGATACTAACAATCCTTCCACTGAAGGTTGAATCATCACCTGAGAAAACTCTAAGATTACAAAAAGGGGAATGCCCAAAAGGCTCCCTTCAAAATACAAAAAAAACACCGCCACTATGTGACATTCTCTTATCCCATGGGAATACAGCTCTATGCTATACTAGGAAAGAACTAAAATATTGTAAAACATCTAGTAGGGCCTTTATTTCCTTCTTCCCACTACGTGAAAAATATTTTACCACACTGATCCTTGAGCGCTTTCGTTGATAGTTCATCAGCCTCCAAGTTGAATTCTCAGTAGGTATGGGTAAAAGTGATCGCTCCTAAAAGTGTGCTCAACTCTCTTATATTTTTCTTCCATCCATATTGATCCATATTTTTTTGAGAATGATATGAAGACATAAATATAACCGAGATATAACAATGAAATACACAAAAATACAGAAGAGAACACAAAAATACAGTTAAACCCAACTTCTATTACCGAATAAGATAGAAAAACATCATAGAACACAAACTGGCAGAATGGGGTAGCCTATCTCTGAAAGAAAAGAGATGTTGTCTATGCTTCATTCACAACAAGCTTTACATCACACTCCATTACATCCTTAAAGGGCCTGCTTCACCTCAATTATATGTGAGAGTGTGAGAGGAGAACAATTCCCATGATGCACGTGGGATAAATTGGACTAATTTTATAAAATTTCATAGGCATGTAAAACACTATGACTTCCCAGGCAATCACCCATCCCAGTACTACTCTAGCCTAAGGACGCTTAACTACGGAGTTCTAATGAGATCTTATGAATTAACATTATGTTGTAGGCATGTACATAAGACCACTAAGAAATCATTACATGATGTTTGTAATTAACAAATGAACATGACATTACATTCCATTCCCTGTCAAAAGGGTGAATATCATGGTTTATCAAAACCACAGGCTCAAAATGGTGATTCAATGGAAAAGGTGGATGGCCACCGAGATCCATCTGGATCATATGGTGATTCAGTTGGAAAAGGTGGATGGCCACCGAGATCCATCTGGATCATTCCTCCCTCCTTAGGAAGCAATGGTCCCCATTGTGTCAAGTTCCAATGGGCGATGAGGAGACTTCTACTAAATCTGAATCTTGGTGTGTTGCTTACCTTGTTGAAGAATTTGTCATGTTTAGCTTGTTGAAGGTTGTCATGAACTTGTTTCTGGAAGGGTTAGATCTGTTCAACCAATATAGTTGCATGATCTACCTGAGTGTGGGAGGACTCTGTTGGTGAAGATGCAACAAGAAGAGTATGAAGGGTTATGTTATAACCTTGCTTGACTGGGAAGTGTGGAGGCACCCCCATAGGTGCAACAAGAACATCTTGGGACTCTTCTACAATCTTATCGATCTACTTCTGCTGGATAGAAATGTCTTGGGTTGAGGCTCCAATGGTTGCAGTGTCCTTCTGTTCACCTTCTGTTCAGATTGTGAAGAGGCTAAACTTTTCAGTATGAGAGATTACTTTGTGGCATTGTTTTGGTGGGACAAAAGTCAGAACTCCCTATGGTATCCTGTATAGCTGACCCCTCAGAGTAACAATCACGGTACGAGGTTGAGACTCATATATAGCATGATGAATCCACATATATGGCTAGCCTAATAGAACATCATAGACTTCGAGTGTAGCAACATCACACAATACCTCATCTTTGAAGGGCTTGATGTTGTAGGATAGACGACACTATTGGCTGACATGAAGATCTTGACCTTGGCGAAGCCACCCGATGTTGTATGGTTGCAGGTGTGTTTGTTTTGGCAAATCCAATTGCTTGACAACATCTGCTCAGTTGATGTTCTTTTGGCTTCCGCTATCAACAACAAAGTGTAGTGGGGTCCCCTTTACCCACATTTGTGAATGGAAGAGTCGGTCCCTCTCCTCGGGATCCTCTTCTGGTTGGATTGTTGCAGTTGCGACAGTAGAAATGGGTTCTACATCAATGATCTGTCTCCTTTTATTATTTTCTGAATCAGGGTCCAAGTCGGGGTTCGACTCTTGCTCTTTGAGCTCGGCCACCAATGACTGTATTGAGCGACATTGATCAGTGTTGTGCCAAGGGTTGTTGTGGAACTCACACCACTTTCCGGTGTCTTTATTAGACTTCATTTTACCCTTCTTTTCCTGCATCTAGGACTGGATCTCTTGAGGTTGGCCTTCCTTGCTCTGTCCATGCTTCTCCCACTTACTTTGTTGCTTGAATTTCTGCTCAATTTTGACTGCATATCGAAAAGCAGCGCCCAGTGAGGAGATGTCCACGAAATCCATCTCTGTTTGGATGTACCTGTGTAGACCACTACGGTACATTAAAACCAGGTGTCACTCGAAGTCTTTGATACCCAACTTTGAGCGCAAGGTATGAAATATTTTGGTGTACTCCGACACTGTCTGGTCTCTTTTTTGACGCAGAGTTGTCCAGCTCATGTATTGATCATCATAGTTTACAACAAGGTATAACTCCTCCTTTAGGGCATCTACAAAGCCCGCCCAAGTGGGTTCTCTCCCAAATAGTGTAGATTCATCAGCGGTGTACCTCTCCCAGTAACATTCCCACCAAGATCTGAGATGGGGAAGGGATTTAAGGAGCACGAAGGTGACCTTTTTACTCTCGAATTTTTTTTGGACAGAGTAATAACTTTCTAGCAGATTCAACCACCTTTCTAGAGAATCTACATCTATCTGGCCTTCAAATAAGGGGATATTAAAATTGACTTGTACCATGAAAGGCGTTGCAGTTGTGAAATGGTTGATTTTCGAAGATGCCTCAGATGATACCATTGGTAGTCTTTGAAGGATCTGAGTGAAGTTGTCCATCATCTTGTTCCTTTGTCACACGAGGGATTCCTCGAGCAACATCTTGAAAGGATCTCCTACTCTATCATCTCTCTTTTCTTCCTCCATGGGAGGTTGCTTGGGCTAGCGAGAGTGGTTGTCCTCAAGCGAAACTAGCTCGACACCCAAATATCTATACCTTGACCTCGTCGAGGGCTTGCTATGAGAAATGACAAGGAGAAGACTGCTCTGATACCACTGATCTGAATTATTTTGAAGACAGAAATATAGCCGATATATAACAATGAAATACACAAAAATATAGAAGATAACACATAAATACAGTGAAACCCAACTTCTATTATCGAATAAGATAGAAAAACATCGTAGAACACAAACTGGTAGAATGGGGTAGCCTATCTCTAAAATAAAAGAGATGTTGGTTATGCTTCATTCGCAACAAGCTTTACATCACACTCCATTGCATCCTTAAAGGGCCTCCTTTAGCTCAATTATATATGAGAGAGTGAGAGGAGAACAATTCCCATGATGCATGTGGGATAAATTGGACTAAGTTTATAAAATGACATAGGCATGTAAAACACTAGGACTTCCCAGGCAGTCACCCATCCCAATAGTACTCTATCCTGAGAACGCTTAAGTGCGGAGTTCTAATGAGATCCGATGCGTTAATGCTATGTTGTAGGCATGTACATAAGACCACTGGGAAATCATTACATGATGCTTGTAATTAACAAATGAAGATGACATTACATTCCATTCCCCATAAAAAGGGTGAATATCATGGTTTATCAAAACCACAGGCTCAAAATGGTGATTCAGTGGAAAAGGTGGATGGCCACCGAGATCCATCTAGATCATATGGTGATTTAGTGGAAAAAGGTGGATGGCCACTGAGATCCATCTGGATCACATCTAAAGAGACGATCTGAAGTCTCCCATTGTCATTGCACCAATCTATAATGATTTTTGAATCTCTAATAATATGCAATTCTGAGAGATGTAATCTTGAAGCAGGTAACAGTGTTTCCCAAACACCAAGTAACTCAACCCTATTGTTTGAACCAGGTCCAGAATTGAAAGTCCACTTATACACTGTGGAGTCACTAATCTTAATTATCCCGCCTACCCCACTTTGTAATCCATCTGAAGAAGAAACTCCATCAAACCATCCCACCAGAAACCTCGCCAGAAGAAGACGTTGGACCCTACACTTTGTATACCCAATCCGAGAATCTACATGATTTTAAAAAACCCCAAGATCTTATAAACCACTGCAGTGATGGAAAGTGTCCTATTTTCAAAAATTGCCTTATTGTGTTCCATCCATATATGCAAACAAATGATAGCTGGAAGAGTAGTCAAAGAAGGTGTCTGAGAAAACCAGTTCTCATAGCAGTCTTCTACAAAAATTCCATCTCAACTCAATTTCTTCTTTAAAACATCAGATATAAGTTGCCACACTTGTGTTGTGTAATAGCAATGGATGAATAAATGGTTAAATGTCTCAAGGCCTCTGGTACAAAGGATACAATAACTTGGGCCTTCCCACCCCTTAGTCACTAAATTGTCCCAGGTAAGTATCTTGTTTTCCAAAGTGAGCCAAGTGAAAAGTTTGAGTTTCATGGCTACTTTCCATTTCCACATAGATTTCCTCTAGCACCCTATAGTATGTTGCCAATTGATCTCCGCTACAACTCTGTAGACATTTTTGACTGATAGAATCCCCGATTTATCACCACCCGCCCATTTGAGTTCATCCTCCATGTCATGTAGGTGAATACCAACACCTAATAAAACACTACAAAAATTGTCCCATTCCTTAGCTAGAACTCCCGAGAGTCCAATTTCAATACTATCTTTCCAGTATGAGTCTAAATAAGCTGGCCCGGCTGCACTGCATGCCTGATATAAGAAGGTGATATATCTCTGCTTTAAAGCACTTAGAATTTTTGGCGATAATAGGGAATGCCTTCCCAGACCAAGAAGCATGTCCCTTCCTAACATGATCACCTAACCAGAGCATGGGCTCTAGCTTAGCCAGTGGACAATAAGAGGAAGGGATTTGAGAAGACTTTTCCAGGTATGTGATGTCGATGCCAGGGTACAAGAAGTTGTTCTGAACCAAGTGGCCACTAAGACATAAGGAAAATACTTGTCCTTAATAACTTTGTGCCAAATGCCTATCTTCGTCAACACTCTCCACAGTGTGTTCCCCTCCAATGCTTTGTTGAAGAGAAAAAGATTTCTCAGGCCCCAACCCCGAAATTTCTTAATTTTATCTATCGCCTCCCATCTGCAGAGCTGCATTCGTTTTCTATCACTGCAACCATACCATAAAAAGGAGTAAATTAGCCGACGAATCTTAAATAAAACCAAAGCCAGGACTGCTGCCAAAGTCATCCAGTAAATCGGTTGGTTTCCAATACTGCTTTTATAAGGACAAATCGCCCTACAAGTGTAAGTCATCTATTGCACTAGTGATCAATCCTCCTCTCGAACTTATTAATGATCCTCCTCCAGTCTTCTATTTTGTAGCTTGAGGGTTTTAGAAAGCATCCCAAATAACAAAAACTGGAATTTAGATCGATGAAACTAAACGGGAAATTTTCCTTGAAAAGATCCAAACTATCACCTTCTATGCCTGAATAATGGAAGGTTGACTTTGATGAAATTATCTCTAAACCCGAAGCTCCAACAAATCTCGACAAAAGGATAACAATCTCTTGTCATTCCTGGATATTGGCTCTCGTCATAATCAACACATCATCTACAAATAAAAGGTGAAGAATTTTGACAATTATAGCAAGCTTCACACTCGTCAGTTTCCCTTCCTCCTTACCTTTTTTGAGAAATATACCGAGGCCTTCCATAACAAAGATAAATAATAGAAGAAAAAGTGGGCATCCTTGCCTGATCCCTCTGCCTAGTTGGAAAAACGTTGAAGGCTCGCCATTAATCAGAACTGCATGGGTAACACTTAAAACATAGCTCATAACCTAGTTGGTTACCAGCATACCGAAACTCGATTAAACCAAGATCATTCTCAAGAAATCCCAATTGATGAAATCATATGCCTTCTTTAAGTCGAGTTTTAATATTAAGGCCTTTAAATTTTTTTTTTTTATACTATGGATGCATTCCTGAGCCATCCCTATGGCATCCATTATTTGTCTCCCCTGCAAAAAGCCCAATTGCTCCAGACAAAGATTGAGATGGAATAGGTTTTATCCTATTTTCCAAAATATTTGCTATAATTTTATAACATAGATTACATAGAGATATAGGTTGGAAATCACCAAAATTCAATGGTTTATTTACTTTTGGAATTAAAAGCAGAAAGGTTGAGTTTAGAGCTTTGATAACCTCTCCCCTACTCCTTGATTCCTTAGCCATCCCAAGTAAATATTCCCCAACCAACTCATAATAATGAAGGAAGAACTCAACAGTCCGACCGTCAAGGCCTGGGCTTTTATCCTTCGCAAAATCCTTTAGAATTTTCCACAAATCCTCCTTTGTGCAAAGTCTTTCCAGCTGAATGAATCTGATCTTCTAAAAGTATTCTTGTATCCACCCAATTTTCTTTGAAAAATTTAATTGCTTCAAATTTTAAAGCCTCTTATCCTGAGTGCTCCTAGCCTATCTCATCCTGAATCTCCCAACTCTACTTTCTATTTCTTCTGGTGCTGGCAAATTGATGGAAGAACTTAGTGTTCTGGTAGCCAATCTTTAGCCAAATTGCTCGACTACGTTGTCTCCACAATTCCTCTTCAGATTGAAGGTGATTGATTATTTCTTGTTCAAGAGAATTTACTTGACTTGCTGCCTCCTAATTGTTTAGGTCAGTTAGTGTAGTCTCCTAGATAGTTTGCAATTCCTCTTCCAACTTCTCTAATCTCCTAGCTGACTGAGATCTATGCTGAGATGCCCATGATTTTATATGATTCTTTAAACACTTTAATTTCCAGACCAATCTCTTTTGTAGTCCAGGTTCTTGTAAAAACATAGGATCCTTCCATACACTGTGGACTATTTCTGAAAAGGCATCTTCTCTCAACCACATCGAGTTTAGCTTGAAAGGATAATTGTTTATCTGACTGTTACCATCAAGTTGTAAAATGACTGGAGCGTGATCATAAATATATGGATATGCAACCCAAGAGTGATACCTACATAGATTTCTCAATAAATATGTCGCTACAAATGTCCTGTCCAATCTTTTCATAATACGACCTGATCCCACTCTGCCATTTTGCCATGTTGGCACTAAAGCATCTGGTAGTATATCCACTTGACCACTGTCTCGAAACAGTTCTTTGAAAAATAGATCCAGTTGGTTCGACTGTACCGCTTCCCCCCAAATCTCACCTTCATGTAACGTGAAATTAAAGTCCCGAGCCACTACCATATTTTTAAGGGAGAGAATCCCCCTATCCCCTACCTTTTCCCATAAATCCTTTCTGTCTATGCAAGGTCCATAAACATTCAAAAAGGAGATATGCTTCTTCAACTCGAGATTAGTACATGTCAAGAGTAAGCCACCACAACAAATGTAAGATTTAAGATCAAGCTTGGAAGGGTCCCAAGAAACTAATAGGCCCTCTGATTTTCCAACTGAACTCACTGTTGCGGTATACCAAGCTAGTCTTAAGGTAGACATGAAAGATTTGGCCCTCACTTCATCAACCAGAGTCTCTTGTACAAGAATAATGTGAGAAAGTGTATTGTTTAGAAGTCTGCACACGGAGACAAGTTTATGGGGTCCCCCCACTCCCCTAATATTTAAGGAGAGCAGGATCATGACTTGGCATGTGTTAGGGATTTGATGCCTCTAAGCACCCCAAATTCAGGAATCAAAGAAGATCCAAAGTCCGGACTAATCGAAAAAATCTTCGCTCACTTTCGAGCACTCCTAGTATTAATAGGTGATATTTCACACCCCAAACCTCTAGACCAAGAAAAACCTTTACCAATGGAATCTTGAGACCCCACTAGATGTGCAGAAGCATCTTGATGTGTAGAATCACTATAAACCTCTCTAGATATGTCAGTCCTCCCTTGGAAAATTGGAATAGGTAACGAGGAAGGTATTTCTTTCAAATCTAGTACCAATGAGTCCATTACAGCTCCAACTGAGCATTCCCCTATAGCTGACTCCCTAAAACCAGATAACTGAGGGTTTACTAGCATTGTTTCACCAGGGATTTCCAATCCCACCTGGTCACCCGACTCAACACCTGGAATAAGGCCTAAATCCTCTGAGAAACCCCCCCCGAGACTCTATCTGCAATTGGAAGTCCACTGCTGAAAAAATCCGGAGACTCTTTTTGAGGAAAAGTTGGGCTAACTGTCTGTTTGGAAATAGGAGATAGAAACATGCCTCAGACCCGAGGAGGAATGGGGGAAGTTAAGGGAGGGCACAAAGTGTCACGTTCCTAGGATGACAAAGAAAAAAACAATGAAGGGCACAAATTTTTTAACTTACCTGTGAAGCTAACTTCAGGCTTGAAATTGTTTATAAGCTTGGCTTCTGTAATAGAAAAGCTCTTGTCTCCCTATGCTACCCCCAAAGGGTACTCCCAGGTAGGCCTACGAAGTACTAAGGATTCAGAAGAATCTTCTTCTATTCCCCCTTGGCATTCCTTACGTAGGTGACCCGTTTGACGACACCGAGAGAAATGGAAAGGAACGCCTAGATAGTCTAGACTCTGACACCTCAAATGGCCCCTCCATTCAATCTCAATAGAATCTGACAAACCTGCGTGTAAATCGATCTCAACCAACACCTTACAAAGCCGCTTATCAGGGGATTTCAGTGCCTATTCATCCACTGTTATAAATCTGCCCAGATTATTTCCCAACGCCTCTAATGCTCTTTTATTCCATAACTGGAAAGTCAGTCCAGAGAGTAACATCGAGAGATGTCGTAGGTGAAAATACTTGCATGACAAATCAAAGTTAACTCTCCACCTTTTTATCATCAAGCTATGGCCATCCATCGCCCAAAGTTTACCCAACAGTGGTATGGTCTCTTCCGTCTTTTTGCATCAAAACCCATACCAACCTTGTGACAAAAAATGAATCTTCGAACTGTAATCCAGAAGTGGTTCCCAATTTGTTGTGATCGAATCTTCTAGAGAAGTGTGACATAGATTGCGGTAGGACAATATCCCCACCAGCATGCAAAGAGACAAGTTGCAAGCATCCTCCAGGACTATAGCAAAACCCATCACAAACCACTGCCTGGATTTATTTTCCTTCCACGACTTCAAACGTCTGGAACCCCCCCCCCCTTGAGAAAACACAATGAACCCCCCCTGGCTTGGAAGAAGAAGACACCCTCATGCCTAGCCTCCCCTCCTCTTTGGTTCTAAGAGCACAACCATGATGTGGAGAAATGCCAAATCTAATGGTCTTGGGAGCATAAACTCCAGACTTTGGAAGCGAGGGAAGGTTAAGGGTGGGCTTTGGATAGTTAGTTGGTTGACAAGACACCTTGCCAACCGGTTCCCCAGTGTGCGCATGTACCGAGACAAAAAGCCCGACACAGTTCCAGAGTACTTCATCATCTGCACTCATAAGTGCAGTGACTTCAGCCTCCATCACCAGTGAGGTCTCTCCCCCTAACATTCTGCCACGTAAGATCTTCTATCCACTAAAATAAATGTTAAATGCAGAGAAGGCTAAATAAAATGATTTATTATCTTTAGCTCAGTGGTCGGGACCTAGCCCTACCTGTGTACCTGACCAGTTGTCCATAACTCTCACCTACCAGTTCATAACCTTATATTAACTACCATTAAAGGCCTAAACTGAGATGCAAAAGCTCTCCTCTCAAAGTATAACACCAAAGCAAAAGGTTCCTCTATCCCCTGTCTTCGCCCAGTAGCCTCTCGCAATTAGAGAACCAGAGGGTTACATATGTTCAACATTTCATGATACAAAGATGTTACAATTCAAACTAACTCTCATAATGTATCACCTTTCAAATCATTTTATTTTTAAAAATAATATAGAAAACATCAATTTTTTTTCAGAAATCTCTTAATTAAATATATAATATTTTTATAATATATATATATATATATATATATATATATATATATATATTCCATCTCCATAGGGAGATATGATAGAAATATGTCTTTCCTTGGCCATGAATAATAGAATCTAGAGCCATCGTCAAGTACTTGGCCAAAACGTACGAGGGGCAGGGCATCGATCTCCTGGGAAACACTCTGGCAGAGAAAGCCCTGGTTGAGCAGTGGTGTGAGGTGGAAGGACACTCATTCTTTCCCCCTGCTTCGATCATTTTGTTTCAAACTGTCCTCCGCCCATTGAGGGGAGGTGCCACAGATGAAGAAATTGTGGAAATCAATATTGGGAAGCTGAACAAAGTGTTGGATATCTACGAAGAGAGGCTGTCAAAGAGAAAGTACTTGGCAGGTGATTTCTTCAGCTTGGCAGATCTGCAACATCTGCCATGGACACAATACCTTGTCACAGCTTGCAAGAAGGGTGAACAAATATCCTCGAGAAAGCATGTGAATGCATGGTGGGAGGACATCTCCTCTCACCCTGCCTGGAAGAAAGTTGCAGAGAAGATGCCAAAGTGAGGAGAGTAGACTCGGGGAATTTGAGAGTGCAACCAATAAATAAATATCTTTTTGTCTGTGTTACGATTTTTATGTAATGTCATTTGGAATTATATATTGATATCTTTTTGCGCATTATATTTCAACAAATGATCAAGAAGAAATTCTATAAGTTATGTTCATGGATTTATGTGCTTATGCAATGTGATATTGATAGCTTTTTGCTCATTATATTTCAGCATATGATCAAGAAGAAATTCTGTCAGTTATGTTCAGTCTCCTTTGGCTTTATGTGCTTATGCAATCTGAAGCCTAAGTGTTCTATAACACATGTATGAAAAGTTTTTCTACTATGTTTTTTCTAATAAATGTTCCCCTTTTCTATTAAATTCTTCACTCTATAACTTTATGAGGGTGGAAGTATAGAATTTATTAGATAAAACATATATATAATAGGGTGGGGTGAGAGATTTATTAGAGAACATATATATAATATATATGTTTTCTCTAATAAATCCCCTCACCCCCACCCTATATATATATATATATATATATATATATATATATATATATATATATATAT
>ML785996.1:296618-310159 GCA_009831015.1 Picea engelmannii | reverse complement strand
GTTTGGAAAAGTCTCCCCAATTTAGGTCTCAAGTTGGATCTTAGGCCAGAGTGGGTAACCCTCAAATTGTCACAAATATTGTTGTTCAGAGTTTCCTTAGAACAACCCTTTCATACAAACACTAATTGATCCGGATTTATGAGAAGAATGAAATGAAAACACATATTTATAATATTAACACAAAGACACAGTGAATAACAACAACGATACAATAAAACTTGACTTCTATTAAATAAAAAATATGTTGAAATTGTAAAATGAAAACTGAAACAAGCTTGCTAGAATGGTGGCAGCTTATCTTTGAGAAGAGATGTGACGGCTACGCTCATTCGCAAGAAGATGAGTACAATGAGGCTCTGAAGGCCTTTTTACAATAAACATGAATGTCAAAACCATAGACATCCAAAAACCTAACCCTAGGAGATGAAGCGTCAAAATTCATGTGGGCCTCGTTGGGGTAAGTTTGTACATCAACTTCCTGGGGTCGTAACTTTTGCATACGATCTTTGTTTAGGGCACACGATAGATCATTGGAAAGGTATCGACAAGGAGACTCATTTTGGGGGCTCAATCAAATAATTTATTAATTTTTGAGGTGACTAATCATGAAAATTGTCATTTAGGCTCTCAAAATGGCCCCAAAAGTTTGGGAACCGAAAAACTGCTAAAATTAGTAAATTGCCAGAAAATTGTTTTGAGCCAATTGGAATAGGTGGGTGGTCACCATTATTCTCCTATATCAATCCTCCCCCCTTATGAAGCAATGGTCTCCATTTCATTGAGTTCCCTCATCAGATGAGGAAATTTTTTCCAAATTTAGCCCCAGGTGAGCCACTTGCCTTGGTGTAGGAGCTACCAAGCTTTGGCAACCTGTTAAAGTCGAATCATCTGCTGGTGAGTGACCTTGACCTATGTGTCCACGATATTATCAATGGATGCATGTTCCGTGCAGTTGAGGTTGAGCTTTGTTGGTGTCAATTGTTCTTCTATCTCCGAGGTGTCCAATAATGGTGGAAAATATGGCCAAAGGAGGTCCACATTAAACATTGGGTGCAAGGCAAGGAAGGGGGGAATGTTGAGCTCAAAATCTTTTTCACCCATAGTCTTAATGATGGTATAAGGTCCATAATGGAGTGGACGAAGATTCCAATGAGGCCCTGTAAGGCATTCTTTCTGCAAGTGCAACCAAACTTTGTCTCCCAACTGAAACTTGCGTGGCACCTGATGTTGATCATGGCATTGCTTATACTTGGCATTGGACTTCTGTAAAATATCTTGAACCTGTTGGAGGATGTGTTGGATCCTCTCAATGAATCAGGTGGCTTTGTCAGCTCCAGTTGGAGCATGGGACAAGTTTGTCTGGGTGGTCGCAAGGGGTAGTGCAACATCCATGGAACCCAATGGTTGAAATCCCAACCCCACCTGAAAGGGGTTATGGCAGGTTTGGTTGTGTATGGATCTGTTGTAGTTGTACTAAACATAGGGAAGACTCTCGTCTCATGTGCGGGGGTGCTTTGAATTGTACATGCGAAGGATATGCATGATCATTCGGTTGACAACCTTGGTTTGGCGATCCTTTTGGGGGTGGAAGACATCAGATTTGATGATCTTGGTGTCCAGTAGTGAATAGAGGCTCAACCAGAATGTGTTGAGGAATCAACTGTCCTGATCTTAGATAATGGTTTTTGGGATACCGAAATGTACCCACACTTGTTCAAAGAAGAGCTTAGTAATGGCCTCTGCTGTGATGCTCTTCTTCTAGGTGAACAAAATCGCCATCTTGGAAAAACGATCGACAACCACAAAAACACAGTCATTTCCCCACTTGGTGGATGGAAGGCCCGACATGTTGTCCATAGAGATAGATTCTCAGAACCTGTCAGGAGTAGGCAGAGGGGTGTACATGTCTTGTTTCTTAGTGGTCGGTTTGGCAATAGATTAGACAGTGCAGGACCAAATATACTTGTTGACATCCTATCGAATTTTCATCCAATAGAAGTGTTATTGCATCATTGTCACTGTTTTTTTCATGCCGAAATGTCCTACCACCCGACTGTAGTGATATTCCCAAATCAACTTCACTCACTCTCTTGTTGGAATGCATAGATGAATGAGATGTCATAGCAGCCCATCCTGAAGATGGAAATTAGAGATAGTTGTGTTTGCACCCAACATCTGGTAGGTGTTGGAAAAGTCAGGATCTGTCTCATAGAGGTGGGGCCATCTCGAGGTCTCATGGCCGCAAGAGTCTAGCACCGTGGTGAGTGCCATGACTCGAGATCGATTGAGGCAATCAGTGACTCAGTTGGTGCTTCTTGTTTTATACTTTATGTTGAGGTGGAACTGCTACAAGTATGCGGACCACTTCTTATGGTGGTCATTCTGCAATTTTCGTTGTGTCTGCATGAACTACACTGGCTTATGATCAGTGTGGATGATTTTCTCCTTCCCAAGAATGTAATGCTTCCACTGGCAATAGGATTGCACAATGGAGTACATTTATTTGTCATAAGTAGGATACTTACGGACAACATCTGATAATTTCTTACTATGATAGGCTGCAAGGTGGTCATGTTGAGTGAGAACTGCACCCACAACATAGTCTGAAGCATATTTCTCGATTTCAAATGGTTGTTGTAGGTTAGGTAATGAAAGCATTGGGGTTGATTACAAGTGTTTCTTTAGATCAACAAATGTTTGTTGTTGGGACGGGATCCACACAAATTTTTCCTTACCACCACCTCTGGTTACTTGGCTGAGGGCCCATGCAATATGGGAGAAACCCAAGACGAAAATACGATAGAAATTGGCAAGGCATAAAAAGCTTCGAAGCTCAGTGAGCATGGTTGGGGATATCAAGTCACAAATGACTTGGATCTTGGATGGATCCACATGCACACCATGCACATCAATAATGTAGCCTAGGTAGTGGACTATGTCCATGTTGAAGGAGCATTTTTCCAAGTTGGTTTATAGCTTGTGTTGCCACAAAGTGTGCAAAATCTATTGAATGTGTTGCAAGTGTTCCACCCAAGTCTTGTTGTAGATGAGGATGTCATCCAGATACACCATTACAAAAGAATTGGTGAAAGGTTGCAAGATATCGTCCATCATACTCATGGAAGTTGTTGGGGCATTTTTCAAACCAAAGGGCATGACCAACCATTCAAAATGACCTTCTTTTGACTTGAAGGAAGTTTTCCATATATCTATCTTCTCTATTGGGACCTGATGGTAGCCAGACTTCATATCAATCTTACTAAAGTATTTTTCTCCCTTGAGTTGATCAAGGATATCGTCGATTTATGGAACTGGGTACCAGTTCCTGACTGTGATTTTATTTAGGGCCCTATAATCAATATAAAATTGTCAGGTCCCATCTTTCTTCTGCACCAAATCAATTAGGCTACCACAAGTCGATGAGATATATCATATGTGCCCCTTGTGGAACAATTCTTGGATATGACACTTGATCTCCTATTTTTCTAACAAAGAGTGATGATAGACTGGTCCATTAGGTAGTGGTGCACCGGGGGTTAGATCAATGGAATTCATGACCTGACAGTGCGTAGGTACCCAAGTAGGTGAGGAGAAGATGTCTTTGTATTCATCCACAAACTTATCCACTTGGTTCTGCTGCGTGGAGAGGTCAGTCATGAAGGCCATGGATGTGGCTACAATATTTCACTCACTCTGAGAGAAAATCATGAAGAAGACAAACTTTCCAGTCTAAGAGATGACCTTCCTACATTTCTTGGCGGAGATCTAGGACTTCTCGTTACCCTTCTTTGCCTGCATCTAGGACTGGCTCTCTTAAGTTTGTCCTTCCTTGATCTGTCCTTCATTATGTGAGTTATAGTTTCCTTTTCTATGCTTCTCCCACTTACTCCACTACTTGAATTTCTACTCAATTTTGACTGCATATTGATAAGCAGCTCCTAGTGAGGAGATGTCCAAGAAATCAATCTCTTTTTGGATGTACCTGTGTAGACCATTGTGTTACTTCAAAACTAAGTCTCACTCGGAGTCTTTGATAACTAGATTTGAGGGTAAGTTATTAAATATGTTGGTGTACTCTTGCACCATCTGGTCTCTTTTCTGACGCAGAGTTGTCCATCTCATGTATTGGTCATCATAGTTTCCGACAGAGTAGAACTCCTCCTTTACGGCATCCACAAAGGCCGTTCAAGTGTGTTCTCTCCCAAATAGTGTAGATTCATCCGCAGTGTACCTCTCCCAATAACCTTCCCACCAAGCTCTGTCATGGGTAATGGATTTAAGGAGCGTGAAGGTGATCTTTTCACTACCAGAAAAGTTTTGGACAGAGTAATAACCTTCTAGCATATTCAACCATTTTTATAGAGCATTTGCATCTATCTGGCCTTCAATTAAGGGGATATCAAAATTTACTTATACCTTGAAGGGTGTTTCACTTGCGAAATGGCTTCTTGTCAAAGATGCCTTGACTGCCACCATTGGTAGTCTTCGAAGGATTTGAGCGAAGTTGTCCATCATCTCATTCCTCTGTCACACAAGAGCTTCCTCGAGCAACATATTGAAAGGATCTCCTGCTTTTTCATCTCTCTTTTCTTTCGCCATGGGAGGTTGCTTGCGCTGGCGAGAGAAATTGCCCTCAAGTGAAACTAGCTCGACACCCAACTCTCTATACCCTGACCTCATCACGGACCTGCTCTGAGAAACAACAAGGAACAACCTACTCTGATACCATTGATTCAAACTATTTTGAGAACGACATGAAGACAAAAATTTAACCGAGATATTACAATTAAATACACAAAAATATAGAAGAGAACATAGAAATATAGTGAAACCCAACTTCTATTACTGAATAAGATAGAAAAACATTGTAGAACACAAAATGGAAAAATGGTGTATCCTATCTCTGAAAGAAAAGAGATGTTGGTTATGTTTCATTCGCAACAAGATTTACATCACACTCCATTGCATGCTTAAAGGGCCTCCTTAAGCTCAATCATATATGAGAGAGTGAGAAGAGAACAATTCCCATGATCCATGTGGGATAAATTGGACTAAGTTTATAAAATTCCATAGGCATGTAAAACACTATGACTTCCCAAGCAGTCACCCATCCCAGTACTACTCTAGCCTGAGCACGCTTAACTGTAGAGTTATAATGGGATTCAGTGCATTAACGCTATGTTGTAGGCATGTACACAAGACCACTAGGAAATCATTACATGATGTATGTAATTAAAAAACGAAGATGGCATTACATTCCATTCCCCATCAAAATGGTTAATATCATGGTTTATCAAAACCATAGGCTCAAAATGGTGATTCAGTGGAAAAGGTGGATGGCTACCAAGATCCATATGGATCAAAATCAGAGCAGCAATTGAAGTAAATAAAAAAGAAGAGGAGGCTATGAAACAACAACTAGTGGCAAAATAGAATTTAGAAAAGAATTTTAACCAAGAGTAAATTAGAGAATGTATTATCATCGAAGAATCCACCTATAGTTGATCTAGTAGGTGATGTTGTTGATATTGAGCTAACAACATATAACAAAAGAAAGTGATATGTTGTTAAACAAATACAGAGAAAAAGAAAGATAAATCTTGATAACATTATGATTTATACGACAAAAGTTGAAGTTCTGGATGCTAAGAAAACCAAGTTAGGTTAGTAATAACTCATGCTATTTTAGATAATGCTCTATCAAAAGAAAAGGATGTACTGAAGTATGAAAACAACATAACACTACTAGAAAACCAAGTCAAATATTGCAAATCAACTCAAGGAATTGTGATAGTATTCATTGAACATGCTATTGAAGGAGATGAAAGGAAGGAAAATATTAAGAGAGATTTCTACAAAAAATAAACCTTCAAACCACAAGAGTTAACATTAAGTGGTCAATTTTATATAAAGAAACTCAATCTTGGTGAGTCACATAGGAAATAAGATAGTGCCAATTCAATTCATAAGGGAAATGCAAAAAGTGTTTAGAATGGATTCTCCCAATATTCAATTTTTGGTAAAGGAAGACAGGTTTGAAATTGAGCAAGGACTCATTTATTGAGATGAGGTATCCAAAAGGAACATAGGCATTTAGAAAATGAGTGTAAATCATGCTTAAAAATATGAGACTATGTTGAAGATATCAAAAAAGAGTGTCAACTTCCATCCTTGGAACTGCCAAAGGATTTTCTCCCAATGCCTCAAGTGATGTTTAACCAAAACAAAATGCTTCAACAAAGAAGAATTGATATTCAAAGTGTTTCTTATATGAACAAAAGTCACATGAAGAACATTTTACCCCCCAAAAAACTAAAGATGTGGTTTCCATTCAATTATATTTTCTGAAAATAGATAAATACATAAGAAAGTTTTCTAAACAATTATCTATTTTACAGGCCCCACTTACCCAGCATGTTTTCCCCTCAGGTCAAACCATGTAATAAGCTTATTTGTACAATGGGAAAAATCTGACCACCCCTCGGGTCAAACCATGTAATAAGATTATTTGTACAATGTAATAAATTTATTTGTACAATAATAAGCTTATTTGTACAGTGTACTAAGCTTATTTGTACAATGGAAAAGATTTGACCACCCCCTTGGGTCAAACCATGTAATAAGCTTATTTGTACAATGGAAACAATTTGACCATGATAAATCCCCGAGTCCATTAAGTAGATAGGGTTTCTTAAAATACGAAGTTAGTTATTACAATTAACTATCATAATGTATAAACGTAATTAACTATCATAACTTTTTTCCAAAAGAAAATTTCTCATTATATTGAAAACATAATTGTATATCTTAGTTGACCCTCTTCCAAGATAGGACCATAATAAGTTTTGTGAGATACTAACAATCCTTCCACTGAAGGTTGAATCATCACCTGAGAAAACTCTGAGATTACAAAAAGGGGAATGCCCAAAAGGCTCCCTTCAAAATACAAAAAAAACACCGTCACTATGTGACATTCTCTTATCGCATGGGAATACAGCTCTATGCTATACTAGGAAAGCACTAAAATATTGTAAAACATCTAGTAGGGCCTTTATTTCCTTCTTCCCACTGTGTGAAAAATATTTTACCACATTGATCCTTGAGCGCTTGCGTTGATAGTTCATCAGTCTCCAAGTTGAATTCTCGGCAGGTATGGGTAAAAGTGATCGCTCCTAAAAGTGTGCTCAACTCTCTTATCTTTTTCTTCCATCCATATTGATCCATATTATTTTGAGAACGATATGAAGACATAAATATAACCGAGATATAACAATGAAATACACAAAAATACAGAAGAGAACACAAAAATACAGTTAAACCCAACTTCTATTACTGAATAAGATAGAAAAACATCGTAGAACACAAACTGGCATAATGGGGTAGCCTATCTCTGAAAGAAAAGAGATGTTGTCTATGCTTCATTCGCAACAAGCTTTACATCACACTCCATTGCATCCTTAAAGGGCCTACTTCACCTCAATTATATGTGAGAGAGTGAGAGGAGAACAATTCCCATGATGCACGTGGGATAAATTGCACTAAGTTTATAAAATTCCATAGGCATGTAAAACACTATGACTTCCCAGGCGATCACCCATTCCAGTACTACTCTAGCCTGAGCACGCTTAGCTGCGGAGTTCTAATGAGATCTTATGAATTAACGTTATGCTGTAGGCATGTACATAAGACCACTAGGAAATCATTACATGATGTTTGTAATTAACAAATGAAGATGACATTCCATTCCATTCCCCGTCAAAAGGGTGAATATCATGGTTTATCAAAACCACAGGCTCAAAATTGTGATTCAATGGAAAAGGTGGATGGCCACCGAGATCCATCTGGATCATATGGTGATTTAGTGGGAAAAGGTGGATGGCCACCGAGATCCATCTGGATCATTCCTCCCTCCTTAGGAAGCAATGGTCCCCATTGCATCAAGTTCCCATGGGATATGGGGAGACTTCTACTAAATCTGAATCTTGGTGTGTTGCTTACCTTGTTGAAGAATTTGTCATGTTTATCTTGTTGAAGGTTGTCATGAACATGTTTCTGGAAGGGTTATATCTGTTCAACCAATATAGTTGCATGATCTACCTGAGTGTGGGAGGACTCTGTCGGTGAAGATGCAACAAGAAGAGTATGAAGGGTTATGTTATAACCTTGCTTGACTGGGAAGTGTGGAGGCACCTCCATAGGTGTAGCAAGAACAGCTTGGGACTCTTCTACAATCTTATCGATCTACTTCTGCTGGATAGAAAGGTATTGGGTTGAGTCTACAATGGTTGCAGTGTCCTTCTGTTCACCTTCTATTCATATTGTGAAGAGGCTAAACTTTTCAGTATGAGAGATTACTTTGTGGCATTGTTTTGGTGGGACAAAAGTCAGAACTACCTATGGTATCCTGTATAGCTAACTCCTCAGAGTAACAATCATGGTACGAGGTTGAGACTCATATATAGCATGATGAATCCACATATATGGCTGGCCTAATAGAACATCATAGACTTCGAGTGTAGCAACATCACACAATACCTCATCTTTGAAGGGCTTGATGCTGTAGGACATGCGACACTATTGACTGACATGAAGATATTGACCTTGGCGAAGCCACCTGATGTTGTATGGTTGATGGTGTGTTTTTTTTGGCAAATCCAATTGCTTGACAACATCTGCTCAGATGTTGTTGTTTTGGCTTCCGCTATCAACAACAAAGTGTAGTGGGGTCCCCTTTACCCACATTTGTGAATGGAAGAGTCGGTCCCTCTCCTCGGGATCCTCTTTTGGTTGGATTGTTGCAGTTGCGATAGTAGAAATGGGTTCTACATCAATGATCTGTGTCCTTTTATTATTTTCTGAATCAGGGTCCAAGTCAAGGTTTGACTCTTTCTCTTTGAGCTCGGCCACCAATGACTGTATTGAGCGACATTGATTAGTGTTGTGCCAAGGGTTGTTGTGGAACTCCCACCACTTTCCAGTGTCTTTATTAAACTTCATGTTACCCTTCTTTGCCTGCATCTAGGACTGGATCTCTTGAGGTTGGCCTTCTTTGCTCTGTCCATGCTTCTCCCACTTACTTTGTTGCTTGAATTTCTGCTCAATTTTGACTGCATATCAAAAAGCAGCTCCCAGTGAGGAGATGTCCAAGAAATCCATCTATGTTTGGATGTACCTGTGTAGACCATTGCGGTACTTTAAAACCAGGTGTCGCTCGGAGTCTTTGATACCCAACTTTGAGCACAAGGTATGAAATATTTTGGTGTACTCCGACAACATTTGGTCGCTTTTTTGACACAGAGTTGTCCATCTCATGTATTGATCATCATAGTTTACAACAGGGTATAACTCCTCCTATAGGGCATCTACAAAGCCCGCCCAAGTGGGTTCTCTCCCAAATAGTGTAGATTCATCAGCGGTGTACCTCTCCCAGTAACCTTCCCACCAAGATCTGAGATGGGGAAGAGATTTAAGGAGAACGAAGGTGATCTTTTTACTCTCGAATTTTTTTTGGATAGAGTAATAACTTTCTAGCAGATTCAACCATTTTTCTAGAGAATCTACATCTATCTGGCCTTCAAATAAGGGGATATCAAAATTGACTTGTACCTTGAAGGGCGTTGCAGTTGCGAAATGGTTGCTTGTCGAAGATGCCTTAGATGATACCATTGGTAGTCTTTGAAGGATCTAAGCGAAGTTGTCCATCATCTTGTTCCTTTGTCACATGCGGGCTTCCTCGAGCAACATCTTGAAAGGATCTCCTGCTCTATCATCTCTCTTTTCTTCCATCATGGGAGGTTGCTTGGGCTAGCGAGAGTGGTTGTCCTCAAGCGAAACGAGCTCAAGACCCAAATATCTATACCTTGACCTCGTTGGGGACTTTCTATGAGAAATGACAAGGAGAAGACTGCTCTGATACCACTGATCTGAATTATTTTGAAGACAGAAATATGGCCAAGATATAACAATGAAATACACAAAAATATAGAAGATAACACATAAATACAGTGAAACCCAACTTCTATTACCGAATAAGATAGAAAAGCATCATAGAACACAAACTAGCAGAATGGGGTAGCCTATCTCTGAAAGAAAAGAGATGTTGGTTATGCTTCATTCGCAACAAGCTTTACATCACACTCCATTGCATCCTTAAAGGGCCTCCTTGACCTCAATTATATATGAGAGAGTGAGAGGAGAACAATTCCCATGATGCATGTGGGATAAATTGGACTAAGTTTATAAAATGACATAGGCATGTAAAACACTAGGACTTCCCAGGTAGTCACCCATCCCAATACTACTTTATCCTGAGCATGCTTAAGTGCGGAGTTCTAATGAGATCATGCCTTAACGCTATGTTGTAGGCATGTACATAAGACCACTAGGAAATCATTACATGATGCTTGTAATTAACAAATGAAGATGGCATTACATTCCATTCCCCATCAAAAGGGTGAATATCATGGTTTATCAAAACCACAGGCTCAAAATGGTGATTTAGTGGAAAAGGTAGATGGCCACCGAGATCCATCTAGATCATATGGTGATTCAGTTGAAAAAGGTGGATGGCCACCGAGATCCATCTGGATCACATCTAAAGCGATGATCTGAAGTCTCCCATTGTCATTGCACCAATCTATAATGATTTTTCAATCTCCAATAATCTGCAATTCTAAGAGATGTAATCTTGAAGCAAGTAACAGTGTTTCCCAAACACCAGGTAACTCAACCCTATTGTTTGAGCCAGGTCTAGAATTGAAAGTCCACTTATACACTGTGGACTCACTAATCTTAATTATCCCGCCTACCCCACTTTGTAATCCATCTAAAGACGCAGCTCCATCAAACCATCCCACCAGAAACCTCGCCAGAAGAGGACGTTGGACCCTACACTTTGTACACCCAATCCGAGAATCTGCATGATTTTTAAAAACACCAAGATCTTATAAACCACTGCAGTGATGGAAAGTGTCCTATTTTCAAAAATTGCCTTATTGCATTCCATCCATATATGCAAACAAATGATAGCTGGAAGAGTAGTCAAAGAAGGTGTCTGAGAAAACCAGTTGTCATAGCAATCTTCTACAGAAATTCCATCTCAACTCAATTTCTTCTTTAAAACATCAGATATAAGTTGCCACACTTGTGTTGTGTAATAGCAATGGATGAATAAATGTTTAAATGTCTCAGGGCCTCTGGTACAAAGGATACAATAACTTGGGTCTTCCCACCCCTTAGTCACTAAATTGTCCCAGGTAAGTATCTTGTTTTCCAAAGTGAGCCAAGTGAAAAGTTTGAGTTTCATGGCTACTTTCCATTTCCACATAGATTTCCTCTAGCACCCTATAGTATGTTGCTAATTGATCTCCGCTACAAATCTGTAGACGTTTTTGACTGATAGAATCCCCAATTTATCACCACCCACCCATTTGAGTTCATCCTCCATGTCATGTAGTTGAATACCAACACCTGATAAAACACTACAAAAGTTGTCCCATTCCTTAGCTAGAACTCCTGAGAGTCCAATTTCAATACTATCTTTCCAGTATGAGTCTAAATAAGCTGGCCCGGCTACACTGCATGCCTGATATAAGAAGGTGATATATCTCTGCTTTAAAGCACTTAGAATTTCTGGCGATAATAGGGAATGCCTTCCCAGACCAAGAAGCATGTCCCTTCCTAACATGATCACCTGACCAGAGCCCAGGCTCTAGCTTAGCCAATGGACAATAAGAGGAAGGGATTTGAGAAGACTTTTCCAGGTATGTGATGTCGATGCCAGGGTGCAAGAAGTTGCTATGAACCAAGTGGCCATCGAGACATAAGGAAAATACTTGTCCTTAATAACTTTGTGCCAAATGCATGTCTTCGTCAACACTCTCCACAGTGTGTTCGCCTCCAATGCTTTGTTAAAGAGAAAAAGATTTCTCAGGCCCCAACCCCCAAATTTCTTAAGTTTAGCTATCACCTCCCATCTACAGAGCTGCATTCATTTTCTATCACTGCAACCATACCATAAAAAGGAGTAAATTAGCCGACGAATCTTAAATAAAACCAAATCCGGGACTGCTGCCAAAGTCATCCAGTAGATCGGTTGGCTTTCCAATACCGCTTTTATAAGGACAAATCGCCCTACAAGTGTAAGTCATCTATTGCACTAGTGATCAATCCTCCTCTCAAACTTATTAATGATCCTCCTCCAGTCCTCTATTTTGTAGCTCGAGGGTTTTAGAAAGTATCCCAAATAAAGAAAACCGAAATTTAGATCAATGAAATTAAACGGGAAATTTTCCTTGAAAAGATCCAAACTATCGCCTTCTATGCCTAGCATTGTTTCACCAGGGATTTCCAATTCCACCTGGTCACCCGAATCAACACCTGAAATAAGGCCTAAATCCTCTGAGAAACCCCCCCCCGAGACTCTATCTGCAGTTGGAAGTCCACTGCTGAAAAAATCCCCAGCAGAATATTGAATCTCAGGCAAACTTGGAGGCTCTTTTTGCGGAAAAGCTGGGCTAACTGTCTTTTTGGAAATAGGAGACAGAATCATGCCTCGGACTTGAGGAGGAATGGGGGAAGTTAAGGGAGGGAAAGATTCTGGAGCCAAGAAATTTAAATCCGCAAGAACCTACTTACATCCCTCTCCATCCCAGACAGCGTCGTCCAAAGTGTCACATTCCTAGGATGACAAAGAAAAAAACAATGAAGGGCACAAATTTTTTAACTTACCTGTGAAGCTAACTCTAGGCTTGAAATTGTTTATAAGCTTGGCTTCTGTAATAGAAAAGCTCTTGTCTCCCTATGCTACCTCCAAAGGGTATTCCCAGGTAGGCCTACGGAGTACTCAGGATTCAGACGACTCTTCTTGTATTCCCCCTTGTCATTCCTTACGTAGGTGACCTGTTTGACGACACCGAGAGAAATGGAAAGGAACGCCTAGATAGTCTAGTCTCTGACACCTAAGATGGCCCCTCCATTCAATCTCAATAGAATCTGACAAACCTGCGTGTAAATCGATCTCAACCAACACCTTACAAAGCCGCTTATCAAGGGCTTTCAGTGCCTATTCATCCACTGTTATGAATCTGCCCAGATTATTTCCCAATGCCTCTAATGCTCTTTTATTACATAACTGAAAAGTCAGTCTAGGGAGTAACACTGAGAGATGTCGTAGGTGAAAATACTTGCACAACAGATAAAAGTTAACTCTCCACCTTTTTATCATCAAGCTACGACCAACCATCGCCCAGAGTTTACCCAACAGTGGTATGGTCTCTTCCGTCTTTCTGCATCGAAACCCATACCAACCTTGCGACAAAAAATGAATCTTCGAACTGTAATCCCGAAGTGGTTCCCAATTTATTGTGACCCAGTCTTCTAGAGAAGTGTGACACAGATTGCGGTAGGACAATCTCCCCACCAGCGTGCAAAGAGACAAGTTGCAAGCATCCTCCAGGACTATATCAAAACCCATCACAAACCTTTGCCTGGATTTATTTTCCTTCCACGACTTCAAACGTCTAGAAACCCCCCCTTGAGAA
>ML785996.1:277799-294304 GCA_009831015.1 Picea engelmannii | reverse complement strand
AATAAATCCAATAGGGTGGAGGTGGGGGGATTTATTAGAGAAAATATATGTGTGTGTGTGAGAGTGTTTTCTCTAATAAATCTCCACACCCCCACCTTATATGTTTTCTCTAATAAATCACTCCACCCCTACCCTATTATATATATGTTTTCTCTAATAAATCCTCCCACCCCCACCTTTGCCCTAGGAGAGACAGAAGCACCATCAATATGCACCATCAATATCCCATCAATATCACTCGTTGCAGAGCACCATGGAGGTGGAACCCACCACTATTGATAAAGAACCCATCCCTAATAGGATAGGAAGAGCTACCACCCCTACTAAGTGTAGATCAATGCATCCATGCTATGTATAAAAGCACCCACCATTTTTTTGTGTAACTATCCGTAATATATATGTTTTCTCTAATAAATCCCCTCACCCCCACCCTATTATATATATATATATATATATATATATATATATATATATATATATATATATATATATATATATATATATATCCACCCCCACCCCCATATATGAGGGTACGGATACAGAAATTTATTAGAAAAACATATATATCATATATGGGGGTGGGGGGATTTATTATATATATGTTTTATGTAATAAATCCCCCACCACCACTAAATATAAATGTTTTTTCTAATAAATCCGCCCACCCTATGTAAGGTGGGAAATTTATTAGAGAAAACATATATATTATATATATTTTCCCTAATAAATTTTCTCACCCCACCTTATACATCATTTGTATTTTAATGCCTTTAAATGTGATTAGTTAAAACAATAATAATACTCTTTCCACAAAATTAAAACTTCTTTCAAATTTGAAATGTTTGATTTTATAATTTTCCATATATATAGGTATATTAAATATATAGGTATACTATCAATCAATATAATATTTAATTATATTAAATATGTGTATTATGAGTAAGTGGTTGATTTTCTTAAAAGGTAATTTGTTTTTTATTCAATTCCTGGGTAAACATGAATGAAGAAAATATAATGAAAGGATGAGATGATTTCTTTTATTAAAACCCTCACATGCCTAAGTTGAATATGGTAAATATTATAAATTTTGTTCATCTATTTCTTTTTGACCAAAAAGAATATAATTTTTAATTATATTAAATATGTGCATTGGTTGATTTTCTTAAAAAGTAATTTGTTTTTTATTCAATTTTTTGGTAAACATGAATGAAGAAAATACAATCAAAGGATGAGATGACTTCCTTTATTAAACCCCTCACATGCCTAAGTTGAATATTGTAAAGACTATAATTTGTGTTCATCTGTTGTTTCTTTTTACAAAAGAAATATTGAAAAAATGTGTTCATCTATTTCTTTTTTACTAAAGAAATATTGAAATCTTCAATGAAAGGAGTTGTATTGAAATTTTCAACTAAAGAAATTTAGCTCGATTTGTGTAATATTTTATATAGTGTTATGAACCTTATTGCTAAAAGAAAAATAGTGGCATTACTTAATGGAGGAAAAAATGAATTGAATTGAGGATAAATAATCATGGCCTTAAATATTTATTTGAACATAAAAACATAAATGGCACATAAATAAGATGGTTTGAATTTCTTTGTGTCATTTTGACATTAAACACATTATAAGAAAAAAAAGGAGAATATGATTGTTGATGCACTAAAGGGAAGCATGGTTGTTGATGTACTCAACCAAAAACTATATGCAATGCTTCTACAAAAATTAGCATGTGTAAATCAAATTTGAAGAATAGAATTCTTAAAGTTCTTGTAAAATATGAACACTACTGTCAAGTAAAGGAAGGATTGTAGCCACAAAATGTACAACATAAATATGAAGAGTACAAGATAAAAGATGATGAAATCCTTATGGGTTTAAAAATGAAGTCTATGTTCATAATACTTGTCAATGAGGAAACTTTTTGCACCGAGAGGCGCTCTACAACCTAGTATAGGGGAGAAGTTGTCACATTAGGGTGATGTTAAATTTCAAAGATTTCAAAATTTTTAAAGTCGACTCAATTAAAAGCCCAATCAAAAAAGTAGTCTCAATTAATAAAAACAAAAATTACATACGTTATCATATTTACTATTACTTAAAAAAAATTATTATTACTTTAGCATTTACTATTACTATTTGTATTTACTATTACTATTGTTTTTATTACTTTAGTATTTACTATTTACTTTAGTATATTTACTATTATTGTAGTATCTAGTATTTAGTATTACTACCGGCATAGATCTATCTTAACCCCAGATCTATCAAGAGAGCCGAGAGAGATCAAATATCTTAAGGTGCAAATCTTTTCTTAAGTTTTGCACTAAAAAAGTGGTTTGCACCTAAAGAAATTTTATCCCTCTGGGCGCTTGATAGATCGGGGGTTAAGATGGATCTATGTTGGTATTGAATGAAATGCTACTGGTACTAAAAGACCATTGTAAAAGTGAGAAAGCAATACTTTTGGTCAAGAATGAAAAGAGAGGTTATAAAGAACATATCAAGATGCATGGGTTGTAAAGAACATATCAAGATGCATGGAGTCTCAAGGACTAAAAGCTAAGCATGGACATGTAGTGAGTTTTTTATAACAATTGTTGTTCCCATAATGGAAATGGGAGGTGGGAATTGTTGTTCCTCAAATTGTTCTTAGTGAGGAAACAATGCCAAAGCACCCTATTGAGGTTTGGAAAAGTCTCCCCAATTTAGGTCTTAATTTGGATCTTAGGCCAGAGTGGGTAACCCTCAAATTGTCACAAATATTGTTGTTCAGAGTTTCCTTAGAACAACCCTTTCATACAAACACTAATTGATCCGGATTTATGAGCAGAATGAAATGAAAACACATATTTATAATATTAACACAGATACACAGTGAATAACAACAACGATACAATAAAACTTGACTTCTATTAAATAAAAAATACGTTGAAATTGTAAAATGCAAACTGAAACAAGCTTGCTAGAATGGTGGCAGCTTATCTTTGAGAAAATATGTGATGACTATGCTCATTTGCAAGAAGATGAGTACAAGGAGGCTCTGAAGGCCCTTTTAAAATAAACATGAATGGTAAAACCATAGACATCCAAAAACCTAACCCTAGGAGATGAAGCGTCAAAATTCATGTGGGCCTCGTTGGGGTAAGTTAGTACAACAACTTCTTGGGGTCGTAACTTTTGCATACGATCTTTGTTTAGGGCACATGATAGCTCATTGGAAAGGTATCGACGAGGAGATTCATTTTGGGGGCTCAATCAAATACTTTCATTATTTTTGAGGTGCATAATCGTGAAAAGTGTCATTTAGGCTCTCAAAATGGCCCCAAAAGTTTGGGAACTGAAAAACTTCTAAAATTAGTAAATTGCCAAAAAATTGTTTTGAGCCAGTTAGAATAGGTGGGTGGTCACCAATATTCTCCTATATCAATCCTCCCCCCTTGGAAGCAATGGTGTCCATTTCATTGAGTTCGCTCATTAGATGAGGAAATTTTTGCCAAATTTGGCCCCGGGTGAGCCACTTGCCTTGGTGCAGGAGCTACCTAGCTTTGGCAACCCGATAAAGTCAGATAATCTGCTGGTGAGTGACCTTGACCTATGTGTCCACAATATTATCAATGGATGCATGTTCCATGCAGTCAGGGTTGAACTCTGTTGGTGTCAATTGTTCTTCTATCTCCGAGGTGTCCAATAATGGTGGAAAATATGGCCAAAGGAGGTCCACATTAAACATTGGGTGCAAGGCAAGGAAGGGGGGAATGTTGAGCTCAAAATAATTTTCACCCATAGTCTTAATGATGGTATAAGGTCCATAATGGAGTGGACGAAGATTCCAATGAGGCCCTGTAAGGCATTCTTTCTGTAAGTGCAACCAAACTTTGTCTCCCAACTGAAACTTGGGTGGCACCTGATGTTGATCATGGCATTGCTTATACTTGGCATTGGACTTCTATAAAATATCTTGAACCTGTTGGAGGATGTGTTGGATCCTCTCAATGAATCAGGTGGCTTTGTCAGCTTCAGTTGGAGCATGGGACAAGTTTGTCTGGGTGGTCGCAAGGGGTACTGCAACATCCATGGAACCCAATGGTTGAAATCCCAACCCCACCTGAAAGGGGTTGTGGCTGGTTTGGTTGTGTATGGATCTATTGTAGTTGTACTAAACATAGGGAAGACTCTCGTCCCATGTGCGGGGGTGCTTGGAATTGTACATGCGATGTATATGCATGATCATTCGGTTGACAACCTTGGTTTGGCCATCCTTCTGGGGGTGGAAGGCATCGGATTTGGTGAGCTTGGTGTCCAGTAGTGAACAGAGGCTCGACCAGAATGTGTTGAGGAATAGACTGTCCTGATCTTAGATAATGGTTTTTGGGATACCAAAATGTACCCACACTCGTTCAAAGAAGAGCTTAGCAATGGCCTCTGCTGTGATGCTCTTCTTGTAGGAGGCCAAAATCGCCATCTTGGAAAAATGATCGACAACCACAAAAACACAGTCATTTTCCCACTTGGTGGATGGAAGGCCCGACATGTAGTCCATTGAGATAGATTCTTAGGACCTGTTAGGAGTAAGCAGAGGGGTGTACATGTCTTGTTTCTTAGTGGTCGGTTTGGCAATAGATTAGACAGTGCAGGACCAAATATACTTGTTGACATCCTGTCGAATTTTCGTCCAGTAGAAGTGTTGTTGCAACACTGTCACTGTCTTTTCCACGCCGAAATGTCCTACCACCCGACTGTAGTGAGATTCCCAAATCAACTTCACTCACTCTCTAAATGGAATGCATAGATGGACGAGATGGCACAGCAGCCCATCCTAAAGATGGAAATTAGTGATAGTTGTGTTTGCACCCAACATCTGGTAGGTGTTGGCAAAGTTAGGATCTCTCTCACAGAGGTGGGGCCATCTCAAGGTCTCATGGCCGCAAGAGTCTAGCACCGTGGTGAGTGCCACGACTCGAGATCGACAGAGGCAATCAGTGACTCGGTTGGTGCTTCTTGTTTTATACTTGATATTGATGTGGAACTGCTACAAGTATGCAGACCACTTCTTATGGTGGTCATTCTGCAATTTTCCTTGTGTCTGCATGAACTACAATGGCTTATGATCAGTGTGGATGATTTTCTCCTTCCCGAGAATGTAATGCTTCCACTGGCAATAGGATTGCACAATGGAGTACATTTATTTGTCATAAGTAGGGTACTTACGGACAACATCTGATAATTTCTCACTATGATAGGCTGCAAGGTGGTCATGTTGAGTGAGAATTGCACCCACAACATAGTCTGAAGCATATTTCTCGATTTCAAATGGTTGTTGTAGGTTAGGTAATGAAAGCATTGGGGTTGATTACAAGTGTTGCTTCAAATCAACAAATGTTTGTTGTTGGGACGGGATCCAGACAAATGTTTCCTTACCACCACCCCTGGTTACTTGGCTAAGGGCCCATGCAATATGGGAGAATCCCAACACGAAAATATGATAGAAATTGGCAAGGCCTAAAAAGCTTCCAAGCTCAGTGAGCTTGGTTGGGGATATCGAGTCACAAATGACTTGGATCTTGGTTGGATCCACATGCACACCATGTGCATCAATAATGTAGCCTAGGTAGTGGACCATGTCCATGTCAAAGGAGCATTTTTCCAAGTTGGTTTATAGCTTGTGCTGCCACAAAGTGTGCAAAATCTGTTGAATGTGTTGCAAGTGTTCCACCCAAGTCTTGTTGTAGATGAGGATGTCATCCAGATACACCACTACAAAATAATTGGTGAAAGGCCGCAAGATATCGTCCATCATACTCATGGAAGTTGTTGGGGCATTTTTCAAACCAAAGGGTATGACCAACCATTCAAAATGACCTTCTTTGACTTGAAGGAAGTTTTCCATACATCTATCTTCTCTATTGGGACCTGATGGTAGCCAGACTTCATATCAATTTTACTGAAGTATTTTTCTCCCTTGAGTTGATCAAGGATATCGTTGATTCATGGAATCGGGTACCAATTCCTGACTGTGATTTTATTTAGAGCCCGGTAATCAATGCAAAGTTGTCAGGTCCCATCTTTCTTTTGCACCAACACAATTAGGCTTCCACAAGGCGATGAGTTATATTATATGTGCCCCTTGTGGAAAAATTCTTGGATATGACACTTGATCTCCTAGTTTTCTAGCAAAGAGCGATGATAGACTGGTCCATTGGGTAGCGGTGCACCGGGGGTCAGATCGATGGAATTCTTGACCTGACAGTGCATAGGTACCCCAGTAGGTGAGGAGAAGATGTCTTTGTATTCTTCCACGAACTTTTCCACTTGTTTCTGCTGCATGGAGAGGTCGGTCACGAAGGCCATGGATGTGGCTACAATATTTCACTCACTCTGAGAGAGAATCATGAAGAAGACAAACTTCCTAGTCTGAGAGATGACCTTCCTACATTTCTTGGCGAAGATCTAGGACTTCTCGTTACCCTTCTTTTCCTGCATCTAGGTCTGGCTCTCTTGAGGTTGTCCTTCCTTGATCTGTCCTTCATTATGTGAGTTATAGTTTCCTTTTTTATGCTTCTCCCACTTACTCCGCTACTTGAATTTCTACTCAATTTTGATTGCATATTGATAAGCAACTCCTAGTGAGGAGATGTCCAAGAAATCAATCTCTTTTTGGATGTACCTGTGTAGACCACTGTGTTACTTCAAAACTAAGTGTCGCTTGAAGTCTTTGATAACTAGATTTGAGTGTAAGGTATTAAATATGTTGGTGTACTCTTGCACCATCTGGTCTCCTTTCTGACGCAGAGTTGTCCATCTCATGTATTGGTCATCATAGTTTCTGACAGAGTAGAACTCCTCCTTTAGGGCATCCACAAAGGCCGCCCAAGTGTGTTCTCTCCCAAATAGTGTAGATTCATCCGCGGTGTACCTCTCCCAATAACCTTCCCACCAAGCTCTGACATGGGTAATGGATTTAAGGAGCATGAAGGTGATCTTTTCACTACCAGAAAAGTTTTGGACAGAGTAATAACCTTCTAGCATATTCAACCATTTTTATAGAGCATTTGCATCTATCTGGCCTTCAATTAAGGGGATATCAAAATTTACTTGTACCTTGAAGGGTGTTGCACTTGCGAAATGGATTCTTGTCAAAGATGCCTCAACCACCACCATTAGTAGTCTTTGAAGGATTTGAACGAAGTTGTCCATCATCTCGTTCCTTTGTCGCACGAGAGCTTCCTCGAGCAACATATTGAAAGGATCTTCTTCTTTGTCATTTCTCTTTTCTTCCGCCATGGGAGGTCACTTGGGTTGGCGAGAGCAATTGTCCTCAAGTGAAACTAGCTTGAGACCCAACTCTCTATACCCTGACCTCATCACAGACCTGCTATGAGAAACGACAAGGAGCAACCTGCTCTAAGAAACGACAAGGAGCAACCTACTCTGATATCTGATTCAAACTATTTTGAGAATGACATGAAGACAAAAATATAACCGAGATATTAAAATGAAATACACAAAAATATAGAAGAGAACACAGAAATATAGTGAAACCCAACTTCTATTACTGAATAAGATAGAAAAACATTGTAGAACACAAAATGGAAAAATGGTGTATCCTATCTCTGAAAGAAAAGAGATGTTGGTTATGTTTCATTCGCAACAACATTTACATCACACTCCATTGCATGCTTAAAGGGCCTCCTTCAGCTCAATTATATATGAGAGAGTGAGAGGAGAACAATTCCCATGATCCATGTGGGATAAATTGGACTAAGTTTATAAAATACAATAGGCATGTAAAACACTAGGACTTCCCAAGAAGTCACATATCCCAATACTACTCTAGCCTGAGCATGCTTAACTGCAGAGTTGTAATGGGATTCGGTGCATTAACGCTATGTTGTAGGCATGTACATAAGACAACTAGGAAATCATTACATGATGTCTGTAATTAAAAAATGAAGATGGCATTACATTCCATTCCCCATCAAAATGGTCAATATCATGGTTTATCAAAACCACAGGCTCAAAATGGTGATTCAGTGGAAAAGGTGGATCGCTACCAAGATCCATCTGGATCAAAATCAGAGCAACAATTGAAGTAAATAAAAAAGAAGAGGAGGCTATGAAACAACAACTAGTAGCAAAATAGAATTTAGAAAAGAATTTTAACCAAGAGTAAATTAGAGAATGTATTATCATTGAAGAATCCACCTATAGTTGATCTAGTAGATGATGTTGTTGATATTGAGCTAACAACATATAACAAAAGAAAGTGATATGTTGTTAAACAAACACAGAGAAAGAGAAAGATAAATCTTGATAACATTATGATTTATACAACAAAAGTTGAAGTTCTGGATGCTAAGAAAACCAAGTTAGGTTAGTAATAACTCATGCTATTTTAGATAATGCTCTATCAAAAGAAAAGGATGTACTAAAGTATGAAAACAAGATAACACTACTAGAAAACCAAGTCAAATATTGCAAATCAACTCAAGGAATTGTGATAGTATTCATTGAACATGCTATTGAAGGAGATGAAAGGAAAGAAAAGATTAAGAGAGATTTCTACAAAAAATAAACCTTCGAACCATAAGAGTTAAGCATTAAGTTGTCAATTTTATATAAAGAAACTCAATCTTGGTGAGTCACATAGGAAAGAAGATAGTGCCAATTCAATTCATAAGGGAAATGCAAAAAGTAGTTAGAATAGATTCTCCCAATATTCAATTTTTGGAAAAGGAAGACAGGTTTGAAATTGAGCAAGGACTCATTTATTGAGATGAGGTATCCAAAAGGAACATAGGCATTTAGAAAATGAGTGTAAATCATGCTTAAAAATATGAGACTATGTTGAAGATATCATAAAAGAGTGTCAACTTCCATCCTTGGAACCGCCAAAGGATTTTCTCCCAATGCCTCAAGTGATGTTTAACCAAAACAAAATGCTTCAACAAAGAAGAATTGATATTCAAAGTGTTTCTTATATGAACAAAAGTCACATGAAGAACATTTTACCCCCAAAAAAACTAAAGATGTGGTTTCCAATAAATTATCTTTTCTTAAAATAGATAAATACATAAGAAAGTTTTCTAAACAATTATCTATTTTACAGGCCCCACTTAGCCAACATATTTTACGCTCGGGTCAAACCATGTAATAAGCTTATTTGTACAATGGGAAAAATCTAACCACCCCTCGGGTCAAACCATGTAATAAGATTATTTGTACAATGTAATAAATTTATCTGTATAATACTAAGCTTATTTGTACAATGTAATAAGCTTATTTGTACAATGGAAACAATTTGACCATGATAAATCCCCGAGTCCATTAAGTAGATAGGGTTTCTTAAAATACAAAGTTAGTTATTAAAATTAACTACCATAATGTATAAAAGTATTTAACTATCATAACTTTTTTCCAAAAGAAAATTTCTCATTATATTGAAAACATAATTGTATATCTCAACTGACCCTCTTCCACGACAGGACCATAATAAGTTTTGTGAGATACTAACAATCCTTCCACTGAAGGTTGAATCATCACCTGAGAAAACTCTGAGATTACAAAAAGGGGAATGCCCAAAAGGCTCCCTTCAAAATACAAAAAAAAAACACCGCCACTATGTGACATTCTCTTATCACATGGGAATACAACTCTATGCTATACTAGGAAAGCACTAAAATATTGTAAAACATCTAGTAGGGCCTTTATTTCCTTCTTCCCACTCTGTCAAAAATATTTTACCACACTGATCCTTGAGCGCTTTCGTTGATAGTTCATCAGCCTCCAAGATGAATTCTCGGCAGGTATGGGTAAAAGTGATCGCTCCTAAAAGTGTGCTCAACTCTCTTATCTTTTTCTTCCATCCATATTGATCTATATTATTTTGAGAACGATATGAAGACATAAATATAACCGAGATATAACAATGAAATACACAAAAATACAGAAGAGAACACAAAAATACAGTTAAACCCAACTTCTATTACTGAATAAGATAGAAAAACATTGTAGAACACAAACTGACAGAATGGGGTAGCCTATCTCTGAAAGAAAAGAGATGTTGTCTATGCTTCATTCGCAACAAGATTTACATCACACTCCATTGCATCCTTAAAGGGCCTACTTCACCTCAATTATATGTGAGAGAGTGAGAGGAGAACAATTCCCATGATGCATGTGGGATAAATTGGACTAAGTTTATAAAATTCCATAGGCATGTAAAACACTATGACTTCCGAGGTGATCACCCATCCCAGTACTACTCTAGCCTGAGCACGCTTAACTGCGGAGTTCTAATGAGATCTTATGAATTAACGTTATGCTGTAGGCATGTACATAATACCACTAGGAAATCAGTACATGATGTTTGTAATTAATAAATGAAGATGACATTACATTCCATTCCCCGTCAAAAGGGTGAATGTCATGGTTTATCAAAACCACAGGCTCAAAATGGTGATTCAGTATTGCTAAATCTAAATCTTGGTGTGTTGTTTACCTTGTTGAAGAATTTGTCATGTTTAGCTTGTTGAAGGTTGTCATGAACCTATTTCTGGAAGGGTTAGATCTGTTCAACCAATATAGTTGCATGATCTACCTGAGTGTGGGAGGACTCTGTCGGTGAAGATGCAACAAGAAGAGTATGAAGGGTTATGTTATAACCTTGCTTCACTGGGAAGTGTGGAGGCACCCCCATAGGTGCAACAAGAACATCTTCGGACTCTTATACAATCTTATTGATCTACTTCTACTGGATAGAAAGGTCTTGGGTTGCGGCTGCAATGGTTCAAGTGTCATTCTATTCACCTTCTGTTCAGATTATGAAGAGGCTAAACTTTTTAGTAGGAGAGATTACTTTGTGGCATTGTTTTGGTGGGACAAAAGTTAGAACTACCTATGGTATCCTGTATAGCTGACCCCTCAGAGTAACAATCACGGTACGAGGTTGAGACTCATATACATCATGATGGATCCACATAGATGGCTGGCCTAATAGAACATCACAGACTTCGAGTGTAGCAACATCACACAATACCTCATCTTTGAAGGGCTTGATGCTGTAGGACATGCGGCACTATTGGCTGACATGAAGATCTTGACCTTGGCGAAGCCACCTGATGTTGTATGGTTGCAGGGGTGTTTTTTTTTGGCAAATCCAATTGCTTGACAACATCTGCTCAGATGATGTTCTTTTGGCTTCCGCTATCAACAACAAAGTGTAGTGGGGTCCCCTTTACCCACATTTGTGAATGGAAGAGTCGGTCCCTCTCCTTGGGATCCTCTTCTGGTTGGATTTTTGCAGCCGCGACAGTAGAAATGGGTTCTGCATCAATGATATGTGTCCTTTTATTATTTTTTGAATCAGGGTCCAAGTGGGGGTTCGACTCTTTCTCTTTGAGCTCGGCCACCAATGACTGTATTGAGCGACATTGATCAGTGTTTTTCCAAGGGTTGTTGTGGAACTCACACCACTTTTCGGTGTCTTTATTAGACTTCATGTTACCCTTCTTTTCCTACATCTAGGACATGATCTCTTGAGGTTGGCCTTCCTTGCTCTGTCCTTTCTTCTCCCACTTACTTTGTTGCTTGAATTTCTGCTCAATTTTGACTGCATATCGAAATGCAGCTCCCAGTGAGGAGATGTCCAAGAAATCCATCTCTGTTTGGATGTACCTATGTAGAACCTTGCGTTACTTTAAAACCAGGTGTCAATCAGAGTCTTTGATACCCAACTTTGAGTGCAAGGTATGAAATATTTTGGTGTACTCCGACACCGTCTGGTCTTTTTTTGACGCAGAGTTGTCCATCTCATGTATTGATTAGCATAGTTTACAATAGGGTATAACTCCTCCTTCAGGGCATCTACAAAGCCCACCCAAGTGGGTTCTCTCCCAAATAGTGTAGATTCATCAACGGTGTACCTCTCCCAGTAACCTTCCCACCAAGATTTGAGATGGGGAAGGGATTTAAGGAGCACGAAGGTGATCTTTTTACTCTCGAATTTTTTTTGGACAGAGTAATAACTTTCTAGCAGATTCAACCATTTTTCTAGAGAATCTACATCTATCTGGCCTTCAAATAAGGGGATATCAAAATTGACTTGTACCTTGAAGGGCGTTGCAGTTGTGAAATGGTTGCTTGTCGAAGATGCCTTAGATGATACCATTGGTAGTCTTTGAAGGATTTGAGCGAAGTTGTCCATCATCTTGTTCCTTTGTCACACAAGGGCTTCCTCGAGCAACATATTGAAAGGATCTCTTGCTCTGTCATCTTTCTTTTCTTCTGCCATGGGAGGTCGCTTGGGCTAGCGAGAGTGGTTGTCCTCAAGCGAAACTAGCTTGAGACCCAAATATCTATACGTTGACCTCGTCGGGGACATTCTATGAGAAATAACAAGGAGAAGACTGCTCTGATACCACTGATCTGAATTATTTTGAAGACAAAAATATAGCCGAGATATAACAATGAATTACACAAAAATATAGAAGATAACACATAAATAGAGTGAAACCCAACTTCTATTACCGAATAAGATAGAAAAAAATCATAGAACACAAACTGACAGAATGGGGTAGCCTATCTCTGAAAGAAAAGAGATGTTGGTTATGCTTCATTCACAAAAAGCTTTACATCACACTCCATTGCATCCTTAAAGGGCCTCCTTTACCTCAATTATATATGAGAGAGTGAGAGAAGAACAATTCCCATGATGCATGTGGGATAAATTGGACTAAATTTATAAAATGACATAGGCATGTAAAACACTGAGATGCCCATGATTTTATATGATTTTTTAAACACTTTAATTTCCAGACTAGTCTCTGTTGTAGTCCAAGTTCTTGTAAAAACATAGGATCCTTCCATACACTGTGGACTATTTGTGAAAAGGCTTCTTCTCTCAACCACATTGAGTTTAGCTTGAAAGGATAATTGTTTATCTAACGGTTACCATCAAGTTGTAAAATAACCGGAGCGTGATCAGAAATATATGGATATGCAACCCAAGAGTGATACCTACATAGATTTCTCAATAAATATTTCGCTACAAATGCCCTGTCCAATCTTTTCATAATACGATCTGATCCCACTCTGCCATTTCGCCAAGTTGGCACTAAATCATCTGGTAGTATATCCACCCGACCACTGTCTCGGAACAGTTCTTTGAAAAATAGATCCAGTTGGTTCGATTGTACCGCTTCCCCCCAAATCTCACCTTCATGTAACGTGAAATTAAAGTCCCGATCCACGACCATATTTTTAAGGGAGAGAATCCCCCTATCCCCTACCTTTTCCCATAAATCCTTTCTATCTATGCAAGGTCCATAAACATTCAAAAAGGAGATATGCTTCTTCAACTCAAGATTGGTACATGTCAAGAGTAAGCCACCACAACAAATGTAAGATTTAAGATCAAGCTTGGAAGGGTCCCAAGCAACTAACATGTCCTCTGATTTTCCAACTGAACTCACTGTTGTGGTATACCAAGCTAGTCTTAAGGTAGACATGAAGGATTTGGCCCTCACTTCGACAACCAGGGTCTCTTGTACAAGAATAATGTGAGAAAGTGTATTGTTTAGAAGTCTACACACGGAGACAAGTTTATGGGGTCCCCCCACTCCCCTAAGATTTAAGGAGAGCAGGATCATGACTTGGCATGTGCTAGGGATTTGATGCCTCTAAGCACCCCAAATTCAGGAATCGAAGAAGATCCAAAGTCCAGACTAATCGAAAAAATCTTCGCTCACTTTCTAGCACTCCTAGTATTAATAGGTGATGTTTCACACCCCAAACCTCTGGACCAAGAAAAAACTTTACCAGTGGAATCTTGAGACCCCACTCGATGTGCAAAAGCATCTTGATGCGTATAATCACTAGAAACCTCTCTAGATATGTCAGTCCTCCCTTGGAAAATTGGAATAGGTAACGAGGAAGGTATTTCTTTCAAATCTAGTACCAATGAGTCCATTACAACTCCAAATGAGCATTCCCCTATATTTGACTCCCTAAAACCAGAGAACTGAGGGTTTACTAGCATTGTTTCACCAGGGATTTCCAATCCCACCCGGTCATCCGAATCAACACCTGGAATAAGGCCTAAATCCTCTGAGAAACCCCCCCCCNTCTGCAGTTGGAAGTCCACTGCTGAAAAAATCCCCAGCAGAATACTGAATCTTAGGCAAACTTGGAGGCTCTTTTTGCGAAAAAGCTGGGCTAACTGTCTGTTTGGAAATAGGAGACAGAAACATGTCTCGGACTCGAGGAGGAATGGGGGAATTAAGGGAGGGAAAGATTTTAGAGCCAAGAAATTTAAATCTGCAAGAACCTACTTACATCCCTCTCCATCCCAGGCAGCGTTGTCCAAAGTGTCACGTTCCTAGGATGACAAAGAAAAAAACAATGAAGGGCACAAATTTTTTAACTTACCTGTGAAGCTAACTCTAGGCTTGAAATTGTTTATAAGCTTGGATTTTGTAATAGAAAAGATCTTGTCTCCCTATGCTACCTCCAAAGGGTATTCTCAGGTAGGCCTACGAAGTACTGAGGATTCAGACGACTCTTCTTCTATTCCCCCTTGGCATTCCTTACGTAGGTGACCTGTTTGACGACACCGAGAGAAATGGAAAGGACGCCTAGACAGTCTAGTCTCTGACACCTCAGATGGCCCCTCCATTCAATCTCAATAGAATCTGACAAACCTGTGTGTAAATCGATCTCAACCAACACCTTACAAAGCCACTTATCAGGGGCTTTCCGTGTCTATTCATCCACTGTTATGAATCTACCCAGATTATTTTCCAACGCCTCTAATGCTCTTTTATTCTTTGAGCTCTCTACTGGTGCTCACAAGCAACCCCAATATCTGGCTCTCAATGTAAGAAAAAGTCTACTCATTTTCATCTATTCTTTCTGATATCAAGTATTCTGTTCACAATTAACATTTTCCTTCTGCTATTTTCTTGTTGTGCTGCAGCCATTTGGGGTAGTACCCACCCATAAGTTTACGAGGTTTTTTTATGTTTATATTCCATCTCCATAGGGAGATCTGATAGAAATGTGTCTTTCCCTGGCCATGAATAACAAAATCTAGATCCATCGTCAAGTATTTGGCCAAAAAGTACGAGGGGCAGGGCGCAGATCTTCTGGGAAACACTCTGGCAGAGCAAGACCTGGTTGAGCAGTGGTGTGAGGTGGAAGGACACTCATTCTTTCCCCCTGCTTCGACCATTTTGTTTCAAACCATCCTCCGCCCATTGAGGGGAGGCGCCACAGATGAAGCAGTTGTGGAAATCAATATTGGGAAGCTGAACAAAGTGTTGGATATCTACGCGGAGAGGCTGTCAAAGAGCAAGTACTTGGCAGGCGATTTCTTCAGCTTGGTAGATCTGCAACATCTGCCATGGACACAATACCTCGTCACAGCTTACAAGAAGGGCGATCTGATATCCTCGAGAAAGCATGTGAATGCATGGTGGGAGGACATATCCTCTCGCCCTGCCTAGAAGAAAGTTGAAGAGAAGATGCCAAGGTGAGGAGAGTAGACTCAGGGAATTTGAGAGTGCAACTAATAAATAAATATTTTTTTGTCTATGTTACTATTTTTATGTAATGTCATTTGGAATTATATATTGATATCTTTTTGCGCATTATATTTCAACAAATGATCAAGAAGAAATTATGTCAGTTATATTCAATCTCCTTTGGCTTTATGTGCTTATGCAATATGAAGCCTAAGTGTTCTATAACACATTTATGAAACGTTTTTCTACTATGTTTTTTCTAATAAATCTTCCACTTTTCTATTAAATTCTTCACTCTATAACTTTATGAGGGTGGAAGTAGAGAATTTATTAGAGAAAACATATATATATAATAGGGTGGGGTGAGAGATTTATTAGAGAACATATATATAATATATATGTTTTCTCTAATAAATCCCTCCACCCCACTTTCTATAACACTATATATATGTTTTCTTTAATAAATCCCCCCATCCTATATAACACATTTATATATGTTTTCACTAATAAATCTCCCACCCTATATAACATATTTATGAAACTTTTATTTCCAATGTTTTATCTACTAAAACTACTTTTCATCCCTATCTTCCTTCTATGTTTAATATATATGTTTTCTCTAATAAATCCCCCCATTCCCACCCTATATAAATAGTCCAGTCCAAGGATAGTGATGGAAAGTAGTTTTAGTAGATAAAAGGTTGGGAATAAAGGTTTCATAAATGTGTTATAATAGGGTGGGGTAGTCTAGTCCAAGGATAGTGATGAAAAGTAGTTTTAGTAGATAAAAGGTTGGGAATAAAGTTTTCATAAATGTGTTATAATAGGGTGGGGGTGAAGGTGGAAGTGGTGGGCTTTATTGGAGAAAACATATATATAATATATATGTTTTCTCTAATAAATCGCTCCACCCCTACCCTATTATATATATGTTTTCTCTAATAAATCCCCTCACCCCCACCCTATTATAACACATTTATGAAA